>JACXGJ010018058.1:0-10605 GCA_016801105.1 Esox niger
ATGGGTGGGTGGGTGGGTGGGTGGGTGGATGGGTGGGTTGGTGGGTGTGTGGATGGATGGGTGGGTGGGTGGGTGCGTGGTCAGGTGGGTGGATTCGAGGGAGGCTGGCTGGGTGGATGGATAGGAGGCTGGCTGGGTGGATGGATAGGAGGGTGGATGGGTGGGTGGGTGGATTCGAGGGAGGCTGGCTGGGCGTCAGAGGAAGACACTCAGGGCTTTTTAAGACACTGCATACAAAGCCTTCTCCCCAAACAAACAACTGAATGTTTCAAGGACTGTGTCCTTTGTGGCCGTGTGTGTGTGATTGATCAGCTCTATAGAGCTACCAGGGCAGTCTGTTCTCCTGAGTGTCTCAGGGTTTAAGTAGATGCAGCTGGTCAGGTCTAGCAGTGCCAGGGTAATAGTGGGCATTCAGAGAGTAGCACTGCATTCAAAGAGGGTATTTGAGGATATAGAGGGCACAGAAGACCCTGGCACACATCTGAAAGGGCATATTGGAGTGGCACACCAACAAACCTCTCCTGGCCTGAATAGGGGGTAGCCTTATCGCAGAGGTTTCGGAGACTGACTGCTGAACTAACTCTACTGTCAATTACAAAGCCACAGTGAGCTTCTCTTTTCAAACATTTTCTCTGCATCAAAACAAAAATAAAAATCAATTTACAGTGAAATTTAATTTTCTGGCTCAGATGAAAGTGTTCTTTCCAAAAGCTGCTCAGTCAAATCAAAGACTAGTGTCGAGAAAAAACAAGATCATATACTCCCATAATGCGTGCTTAGTGCAAACATTTTTATTTAATGGAGTTAGATGGATCAAAAAACTGTGAAAATATAAATAAACAAATAAGAACTGAGCAGAATAAATGCAATCAGTGGTGACAGATAGCACCAACCCTTAGAAGTGGGAGAGCAGTGCATGTATGTGCTTGTGTGCACATGTGTGTGTGTGGGTGTGTGTGTGCGTGCATGCAGGCCCCAATGGACCGATAATTGCGGCACTTTTATCAAAGCATCTTCAGAAAGCCGGAAAAGGTAACTGATATTTATTCTAGACTTCCAAGACCAACATTAATCTCATGCCATACCTGTTTAAAATAGATAATAAAGAAATGTAACGTAGCTGAAGAAAACATCTGGGTACATCACATTAAAATTTCTCCAATATATCCCAGTGGATTTAAAATATTAAAATGTTGGACCATGAGGTTGCCAGGTATTGGTGATATCCTAACCCACCAACATGAAAAGAAATGCATTACAGCTATAATGTATGTCATCAAATGCCTCTAACTGGCAGTATATGGTCCATATTGTGCTTGACAGCCTAGAAGGTGTGGTATTAGCTAGGGGTGAGTGATCGTCATAAAGATGAATGTATTATATTGCTATAAAGCTGCGACATCCTACGGTGTCTTCATCAAACAGACATTAGCAACAGCAACAGCCCCTCCATGACAAGTGGCCAACCAATTATTAGATGTGACAGCAGACAGGCTGACAACTGGAGACGGTGGGGTGACTGCTGGAGCCTGAAGTTAGGGGAAGGAGAGAGAGCCTTTATCTGAAGAGAGGTTGACCTACAGTTGATTCATCTCGGTCAGCTGGATGTGGAGCTCTGGTCACAAGCAGAGCTCCAGGACAGCAATGCAATGGGGTCAACCAATCCAGGAGGAAACAAAAAGATCACAATTTGACACTTGCTGGAAGGAATCAGCCAAAAGCAGCAAACAGGAACGCTGCCTTTCTCCAATCAGATGCTACACAGTGGCATAAAGATTACCCTTTGACACCCCAAAACAAAAGCTTGACTATGTACTGAGCCTGGCTTGGCAATAGAGATACTCCATTAGCAAGCCCGAACCATGTCCACGCTGCCTACAAAATCCAGTGGAAATGGAGCTGCACCTTCTAACATCACAACAGAGATAATATTTAGGCTTCACAGGACCAACGGTTTTGGGATACCTGTGTAATGGGATTGCCACCTGAACCCGAACAGACACGGACACACACCACACACACACAGATACACACACACACACACACACACACACACACAGTCGAATTTCATTAGTCTAGGTCTATAACTTTGTTTTATGGCCTCCACGACCATAGGTTGTTCAGATACTCTATCATCAGAAGCTGTAGGCAGAGCCAACCCTTGTCTATCCACCATACAGATATCATATTAACACACTCGTGCGCTTATGCGTTTCTGTGTTTGTGTGTCAGTGTGTCCGCATAGGTGCGTGCATGAGCATGCAAATGCACGTGTTCGTGTGAGTGTGCGCACATGTGCGCTCAGATTGCAGTGAGTAGACAAAGCAGCCTCTGAACACCAAAGTAGTACTAATAAATCCACACAGGATGATCCAGTTGAATGCCAGGGAGCTTAGTACAGTATATATTCCTTAATACAGACCAGGGAGTAGGGAAGAGGGGACTGCTGCTAGATGTGGAGACTGTCATGTGATTTATTCAATATATGAGAGGAAGGGACTGGGAAATGGAGTAAGGTAAGAGCAAGGGACAAGACGGAGAGAAACGGAGCGGGCGGGGGAGGTAGTCTCTACGGTGGGGCTTCTGCCTGATAAGGAGACACGCAGAGCTGGTTCCCAGGGAGTAGCCAGCTCTGCTACCTCCCCAGGCCATCTGATACGGCCGATCCATGCTCCTGTCGGTCCTGGGCATCTACCTACCCACACGCTTCCACGAGCAGCCCGTGCACACTCCATTTTCTCTCCTTCCCCCACCCCCCTATCGGAAAGGGGCGGGGGGTGTTGAAGGAGTACCCCTGGTCTGAGTAGGAAATAACCCCGGCGCGGGCTGGGAGGTTGGTTACCATGGAAACCTGCCTCCCCTCCACTGGAGCGACAGTATTCAGAGGAGGTGTGTGAAATAGTGCGGTAAAACCCGACACCATCAGCGGACCTGAACCATGTACAGATCATGTAAAGTCATCAATATTCTTCTTGGGGAGACCACCTGGCTAAGACAGGCACCCTCTCTCACAAAGGCTCGCTGGCTGGCAAAATGATGCGACGCACATTATAAACCAGAGGGTTTGAATCCTGAAGGCTGATTAGTTGAACGCCCTGTTAAATGAGACTGTATGCCATGTTATAATTGCGACAGTTACCAGTTAATCGTTGCGATGAGGCACTTCGAATGTTTGAGGTATATAACAAATATTCCACAGATAATTGTTGGGTCCAGGCATTGTGCCTGAGAACTGCCATTAACAGTGCTAAATTGGTCATCTACCACACCGTTAGCACACTATGGCTTAATTAGCATTTTGGATAAAAATATACACTCTCACTTATGTACAGTCATTCGGGAGAAGGGTGTCAGCTAAAAGTCAACAGGTTGTCTCTTGTTCTTTGCGTGTTATCAGTATTGTTCTGGTACATGTTTCTTATCCCTGGTGAATCCAGTCCATTAGACTGACAATGTTTGTCTTCAGCAGGGTCGTGCCCCAAATGTCTTTCATCTTCAGACCTAGAGCAGTATATCTGGCTGTGCGTCCTGCTTTAAAGTGCTCAACTACAAAGGGAATATGGTGCCATTTGGGACACAGTGTCAGCACCCTGATAGTCATAATGTGTGTGTGTGTGTGTGTGTGTGTGTGTGTGTGTGTTCTTATTGATCAATATTGCTGCATTCAACGATTTTGAGGATCGTGTTTTTGGAACAGCATATGATGACATCTAAACTCACGACCCTATGACACATAACCCAACCTCAGCATCTAACCTGAGACGACATGCCTGGACTGACAGGAGAACGCAGCTTCCTCAGCTAGGTCAACATCCTCTACGTCAACTAGGATGTAAAAGATTGTTCTAGCCGAGTTTCTTTATCCAGGAACTGGGTACCTTTCGAGGAACTCATTGTGTTTTCACCGCAGGGACCAGGGTCAAAATAAAAATCGAAATACATTATTTTACCCCCATAAAAGTCCCTGCTCGGGGGGTGGTACTTTCCCAAAGCATCAGAACTTTGAGGGGTAGGGCTTGCAGGGCCTTTCTGATTGGTGGAGTGGAGGCTACTCACAGAAGTTTTAAACCGCCATTTTTAAATGTCTGCAGCCATCCTCAGCATATAGTAAAGAAGTTAGTAAGTTTATTGTGCTTGCAAACAGAAGGAATTACGGAGAAGAATTTGAACGACAGATGGACCGACGACCAAGTACAGGCCTTATTTTGAATCCACTTTGCTACTACAGCTCAGAGCAAGAACACACGTCAGAGTAAGAACACGCATCAGAGTAAGAACATGCGTCAGAGTAAGAACACGCGTCAGAGTAAGAACACGTGTCAGAGTAAGAACACGCGTCAGAGTAAGAACACGCGTCAGAGTACTTTTAGCATAAACCAGCCTATTATGTCAACTAGTTCCTGATCAATAAACAGAGTCACACGGTGTGTCAGTAAGTTCAGGTTAACCTGTGTAGACATACACATACTACACACACACATGTCGGTTTTACTATCAGTGAGGCCGGCAATTTAGTATCATAGAGGATGTTTTCCTTTCGCAGCGCGGACAGCACAAACCTTGAACTAAGGACCTACACAGGCACTAAAAGCCTTGGAGGCGACGACAGAGAAAAACGAGAGCATAATGTTCCTTATTTTCCATAATAATTTCCATAATGTATACATTGTCATGTATAAAGGTACAAGCTGAGAGGAGGTTGGAGGCTTGAAACAATGGGATAGGCAGCAACTCGACCAAGCCCTTATCTGTGTCCAGATGCTATTTTATAAGGTATATAAGGGATATCTCTCTCAATAAAGAAACATGTGCTATTTCTGCAGGTAGCAGCTTGAAAGTGAGGTTTATATTACAGAAATATAGTATATCGTAAAATCTTTCTAGGCCAGGGAGTCCTTGTAGTGAGAAAATAAAGAGTCGACTATTAAATTACTTACAATGTAAACCACACTTATAGACAACGGAGATGACTGGGAGCAGGATCTATAGACATACAACCCTACATGGACACAACCAAACTGAACCCTGCACACATGCAACCACTAGACCGCGTCTGACAATAGGCCACAAAAACAACCTGGACTTATACAGTTGAAGTGGGAAGTTCATACTCACCCTAGCCGAAAAACATCTAACATCTAAACTCAGTTGTTCACAATTCCTGACATTTAATTCTTGTAAAAATACCCCGTCTTAGGTCAGTTAGGATCACCACTTCATTTTAAGAAAGTGACATGTCAGAATAATAATGGAGAAAATGATCGAATCTGGCTTTTATTTCTTACATCACATTCCCAGTGGGTCAGAAGTCTACATACACTCAATTAGCATTTGGCAGCATTAGCCCCTTAAATTGTTTAACCTGAGCAAAACTTTTCAGATAGCCTTCCATAAGTTTCCCAAAATAAACTGGGTGAATGCTGGCCCAGTCTTCCTGACAGAACTGGTGTAACTGAATCAGGTTTGAAGGCCTCCGTGCACTTACACGCTTTTTCAGTTCTGCCCACAAATATACACACACTCACACACACACACACACACACACACACACACACACACACACACACATACAGTTGCATACAAATATATAAGTCCTTACATGGACCACTGTAGTACAGTGACTGGGCTACATATCTACAGACCAGCCCATCCCTCTGACACTGTCTCTCGCTCCCTCACAATAGCATTACTATGTAGTCAGAGTTGCCAAAGTGATACACCTAATTACATGTTGTAAAGGCAACAGTGAAAACAGCCATACGAATAGTAGATACGGGAAGTACAACAGGAATAGTCTCTCCCCCCACACCCTCCTCACCCTGTTTCTCTAGTCTTCCTCACCCTGTCTCTCTAGTCTTCCTCACCCTGTCTCTCTAGTCTTACTCACCCTGTCTCTCTAGTCTTCCTCACCCTGTCTCTCTAGTCTTCCTCACCCTGTCTCTCTAGTCTTCCTCACCCTGTCTCTCTAGTCTTACTCACCCTGTCTCTCTAGTCTTACTCACCCTGTCTCTCTAGTCTTCCTCACCCTGTCTCTCTAGTCTTCCTCATCCTGTCTCTCTAGTCTTCCTCACCCTGTCTCTGTCTATCTCTCCCTCCCTCTTTCTCAATCTTCTCTCTCTCTCCCTCTCCATCCTCGTAATTCAGACAACATGCTCTGAATGCTCTTTGTCTGGGCCAGGAGGCTGAAAATGCCGGTGCGTGCAGAATACATCAGCCTTACACACAAGGTCAGGGTGAGTTGGAAAGTGTGTGTGGCCTAGTACAGCACTGCATCAATCCTTTCATGTAATGTATTTTCCTCTCATGAAGCAGTAAAATATGATAATGCCAGAAACTCACTATATGGTGCTCTAAATGTCAGCCTTACATTAGCACACTCTGCCTTAGGACCTGGAGAAGGGTCATCCACACACACACACAGTCACACACGCGCACACACACACACACACACACACACACAGACAGACATACACAGACAGAAGGAATAGAGTCTAATAGATCACCAACGCTTTGTAAAATCAATAAACTGAATGAACAAAGAACATTTTGTAACAAAGAGGGACATTATTAAAACACCTTTCATCCATCCATCCATTTGTCTGGCACAGAAACAGAGAGAGAAAGAGAGAAGAGAAAGAAAGGGGGCGAGATTGAAGGAAAATAAAGAGAAAGAGAAGAGTGTGTGTGTGTGTGTGTGTGTGTGTGTGTGTGTGTGTGTGTGTGTGTGAGTGTGTGTAAGTGTGTGTGTGTGAGTGTGTGTGTCTAGAGCTGCAGCCCAGGAAAGCAATCCCCTCTGACGAGCCCAGGCCTTTTCCTTACCCATGGGTGACAGCACCATCAATTCAATTAACCCTCCTCATCTGGGTTAATGTAGGAATCCCAGGGATAAGCATGCATGCACACACACACACACACACGCACACACGCATGCACGCACGCACACACACACACACACACATACACACACTCACACACACTGAGCAAAAAACGCCACACTGCTCCTCCTTCTCAATAGGCAAAAACTGAGGTGACAATGGATGGATGGAAAGTTTGATGAATGGGCAGATGGAGAAAGGGATGGAAGAATGGATGGGTTGGTGGGTGAGTGGATGTATGAGAGAAGGAGGAACCAGCCTCTATAGTGAATAATCCCATCTTTCTCCTTCTGACTCAGGGTGTCAAACTGTGGCAGTCAGACACTTGCACACCTTCCATCCTCCTGCTGACAGACAGGTAGACAGACACACAGGTAGACAGACAGGTAGGCAGACACAAAGGTAGACAGACAGGTAGGCAAGCACACAGGTCGACAGACAGGTAGGCAGACACACCGGTTGACAGACAGGTAAGCAGACACACAGGTAGACAGACAGGTAGGCAGACACACAGGTTGACAGACAGGTAAGCAGACACACAGGTAGACGGACAGGTATGCAGGCACATAGGTAGACAGACAAGTAGATAGACACACCGGTAGGCAAGTTCAAGAAAGGGGTAGGGAAGTGATGAGGGATTGGTGCTATCAGAGACAGTATGGTACTGAAAGGGTGGTGCTATCAGAGACAGTATGTACTGCAGGGGTGGTGCTATCAGAGACAGGGTGGTACTGAAGGGGTGGTGCTGTCAGAGACAGGGTGGTACTGAAGGGGTGGTGCTGTCAGAGACAGTGTGGTACTGAAGGGGTGGTGCTATCAGAGACAGTATGGCACTGAAAGGGTGGTGCTGTCAGAGGGAGCAGGGGCTTGGTGGTCTGAAGCAGGAAGGACATTCCTGGTGAGTTAGACAGCAGTGGTCAGCAGTAGGACAGCTGCCAGGACAAGCAGAACCAAGCCAGTCCAGGCTGGAGGGTCAAGCCAGGCAAGCTGAAGACCGTAAATGTGTCAGCAGACTCATTGAGGGCAGCCTACTGAAAAATCGGTCTTTCATTGTACATTTAGTTTAGAGTTGGTTGTGGTTAACAGATACCTTTACAATTAAGGGCAAATTATTTTTAATAAATGCCATGGACATTCTGGTGAAGCTTTGAGAGAAATTTATAAATCTAGGAGTCCAGGATAACTGACACACAAAAATGCACACGCAAACATGCACAAGCAGGCATGAAAACCCAGGCATGCACACGCAAACATGCACACGCAAACATGTACACGCAGGCATGCACACACACTCACACAAACAAAAGAGAGGGAAGGGAGGGAACACTCATTATTTGGTGAGGGGAGTTCATGATGAGTTCCTCTGACAGTTCCTCATTCCCATTGTCTGTCTCTTCATTAGGCTCTAGTGGTGCAGTCACACACACACACACACGCACACAAACACACACACAGAGACATACAAAGACACACACACACAGAGACATACAAAGACACACACACACACACACACACACACAGATACACTCTCGCTGATCATCATCAGACAAAATTACCATGACAGATTGGAGACTACACAGCACTGTCACAAACTCAGGGAAGAAGAGGACAGGGAGAGGAAAGACAGAGAGTGAGAGATAGATGAAGAGCAACGACGAAGGAGATAGGGAGCAACCGGTCTCCTCTGTCCTCCTCCTGCTCCCACACTGGCTGCTGAGGGCTGATGAGTGTGGGTTCGAACTGACAGACACCACTGACTGAGATATGTAGGGCAGCACCATTTGGACATTAGTGCCGGTCAGTGGCCATCTCGCCCAGGAGGGCGGGGCCCGGACAGCCGAAACACCCTGCTATGTCTGGGGGGAGGAGACTGAGATGGTGGCTGCGACTAGCGCTCGCTCGACTACATCACGCAACAAACACACCTCATCTGTCACTGTACCTTGGGGTGGTCGAGAGTGTTTGTGTCTAAGGATGTGTGTGTTTGTGTGTGTGTGTGTGTGTGTGAGGTATTTGTGTGAAATAGTGGTGGTGGATTTCCCCAAGGAAATCAAACCAATACCAACAAACACACACACACAGTATGCAGCACTCCACAAGTTAAGCAGATCCCAGGTGAGAGAAGGGTAGGAGTAGTCACAGTTCTCCTCTTCCTCCTAACACCAACCTTGGTAAAGGCCTGACTGATGGAGGAGCGATTTGTTTTTGGCGTCTCTTCCCTCCTGACTGTTTCTGGGTTCCTGTATTACCTGTGGGAACAACTATTTCCTCCCTGTAAATGCATTCGGTGATGTAATGTCTACAGTTGGCCAGTATGAATCATCCTGGTTTAGCCAAGTTTCTGTTGAGATCAACGTCAAACTAGTGCGATATCAGCAACAGCACACTGAAGCCATTTTCTCTTTTTGATGTAGCGTCTCATAATAGCTGTTCAAGTATATGATGATGTAATTTCAATAACATTTATATCACACTGAATAAAGCTTCCTTAAAGCCAGTCCTACGCTGCCAGATGAGGCTGAGTACAGTATGAGTCTCTGGATTTCTTTTAACTGCCAGAAGACAAACCCCAAAACAACACGCCCCCACCACAGTCCTCTTTCCACTCGCCCCCAAGCCTCAGTCCCTTCTTTTAAAGTAGTGGCCACTGACTCCATCCGGTCGGCTAACCTCGGTCCCCCGATATAACTCTCTGGTTTCCTGTTACTTCATGACTGGGCACAACTCTCCTCAACCCTCCTCTCTCCCTCCTTCCCCTCTTTCCTGTAAGGACCAGATGAGTGTTTGGCACAACACAATGTCGAGGAATTGTTTTCTTTCTTAGAAGGAGGGGGGATGGGGGGTTGAATGAATCCGTCTGCTCATCTTTCCTCTGACCACTGGCTTGCTGGGTTCCCCTCTCCTTTGTTCCCTTCACAATATGCTTGAATAATCGTGTCCATATGTGGAAGAAGAAAGGAGAAGAAAGTGTGTGTGTGTGTGTGGGGGGGGGGGGGTATTTGGCTAACGGTCTCTGGCCAAAACATTGAGGTGTTTTCACTGGCTCAGAGAGGCTGGTCAGACACTGGAGACAACCCAGACACAGCCCCACTCCCTCCATACCGGGTCTGGTAAAAGAGGAAAGGGGTCATGGTGGAGAAGACCATAGTGCGTTTTAGGATTGACCATGAATACAAACGGTTCATTTGAGAAGCGGCTGATTCGGTCCACGCAGCATGAGTCTGTTAGGGGGGGTGTGCATGTACGTGCATGCTCAAAGACTACTACAGTAACCTCTCTTCCACATTACTCTCCTGTCTTTGGCTTGTTCAGCCACAGGGCGTTTGAAAGAAAGACGAGATTTAAAAGTGAGGAAAGTGGGGTTGGTTTACTTAAAAAGCAGTATTAGGTTTAGTGTCAAGGAACAGAGGACTGTTCCTTGACACAAGAGATCAGCATGCTGCTGAAAGCGACAAAGTAGTCTATCCTATACATTGTATCCCTCTCTGTGGTTTGAGGCAGCAACATTCGAGTAAACTGTGTCAAAACCATTGTAAACAAGGCCAGGTTCAGACACATCCAACAGTGTCAGGGCCAATGTAAACAAGGCCAGGTTCAGACACATCCAACAGTGTCAGGGCCAATGTAAACAAGGCCAGGTTCAGACACATCCAACAGTGTCAGGGCCAATGTAAACAAGGCCAGGTTCAGACACATCCAACAGTGTCAGGGCCAATGTAAACAAGGCCAG
>JACXGJ010018059.1:0-10580 GCA_016801105.1 Esox niger
ACTTTTTTTCCCATGTAATGGAATGGGGGTGCAAAATAGTGTCATTTTTTTTGGTGATTTTTTTGCTTTTTTTTTTAGCCAAAGGGGTTGTGATACCCATATACACTCACTATAGATGTTTTCTTTTACAGAAATTATTCTAGGACCCCAAATGTGCATGTAGTGAAATCCGGCCTAAAATAGCCTGGATCAATGAGGGAGGTGTGATCAAACCAGAGTCACATCATATAGGAAGTAAAGGGGTTTGTAAGGAGGACTGTTGTTCAGAGAGAGTTACTCATCACCAAGACAGAATGGATCACACCAGGCCCTGTGTTCTACTCTGTGAGTATTGACTTTGGATTTGTGTTTGAAACTTTGTTTTGAAGAAAAAGTTCACTAAGGTTAATATTAATACTCTATTACTGCAGCACAGTATACATTAATTACATTATCAATGTACTGTAATGATGCAATTTGTCTTTGTTGTAGTGTTGAATACCCTCATCTACTGTGGTCACTCTCAAGGTAATAGTAGATATTCATTAAGTTACTCCATATCTTCAAGCTTTATCCTCTTGGTCTCTGACAGATTTTCCTTGTGTTGTTTGTGTGATTCAGATGTGAATTTATGATCCATAATAATATTGTTTCTGTAACGTGTGTAAAGTAATATGACTTTGTTTCCAACCAAGTTGGAACCCTGCAGAGAATCAAAATCAAAATCAAATGCAATGACGCACAAATCATTAATCACTACATTTAATTCAAAATAGTACAAAGACTTCTGCTGCCCAACTGGCTCCAGGTATACATGTGAGAAACTGTCACTATGATATTTAACATACAGGAGGGAGACGTCACTGACTGGGAGTACATGTGGAGACAGTCTATTGATAATGTCTATAAAGACTTCATCAACAGAGAATGAACACAATTTCAGTGCTGCTAATTTGTCTGACAGTTGTTATTACACATGTTATGGTACAAACAGAGATTCACAACAATATTCTATGCAGAGTAAACCAGTCACGCTGACCGTGACATGTAAGTCATATCATTTCTCTTTCTTCAAACAGTCTCCATGTTCATGATCACTTTTTACAGGGACCCATTTTAAAATGCTTTATGTAGCACTGTCCAAGACTACATTAAAAGTGAATCCAAACCCTCTAAACCATGACGAGACAGTTGTATTAACCTGTTCAGTGGAGTCTGAAACAGACTGGAGATACAGTTGTTACAAAGGAAGTTACTATACCAACCTGATAGAAAGACAGTAACAGTAGAAACCCTCATCATCAGTAGAGCTGCTGAGTCTGACCAGGGTCTTTGATGGTGTCAGGGTGTAAACAGATAGACAATATTAATATTAAGACTATGGTCTGTGTATATATTCTTTTATTTAAAAAGTGAACAGAGTGTAAATTCAAACAGTACATAAATTATTATTCAAAATAGGATACCTCAATCTAACGTTTTATTCTTTCCCCAATATCAGTAAGCCCAAACAAGTTTTTTCCACACCTGAATGTCACAAAAACAATGGGTGGACTATCAGGACTCTCCAAATAAAGGGTTACAGCTGCATCATAACACAACCTGACCACGTAAATATTTACTACTTATAATAGAGTTTTAACATTGTCCTGGTCAGAGTCTGTTATCTCATGTCAGTCATAATGCATTTAACCTGGGAACAAAACACTGACATTAGATCAAGACACACCTACAAGGATGTACCTGCATCTTAGGTTTAGGTTCTCATATCGGGGTGTAGAGAGTAATGTTATTATTTCAGATTAAAGTGTCAAGGATTAGATATGTGGAAGCAATAGTATCCAGACAACAAGGATTACAAAGTATAAACTGAGTTCTTTAATAGTTGTCCATGTTGTGTGGGAGAAAGTCAGTTGTTAGCTGTGGTGTGAGTCACCTTTATATCAGGAAGGACAAAAAAAGAAATACCTATCAACAGCAATGGTGTGAAAAACAAAAGACCACATGGAAATCATGATGTTTCATCCTGGCAGACAGGATACTTGGTAAAGGTGTACAGTGTAGAATCCTGCCTCAAATGTTAACAAGACTGAAATAAACAACAACACAACTTGTTTTCTCGTCCAACCAAACAAAACCAGAAAAGTATTAACTAGTCCAGGAGGGTTTAGTGTGGGGGGATAGTATTGACTAGTCAAGGATTGTTTAGTGTGAGGGGGATTGTATTAACTGGTCCATGACGTTTAGTGCAGGGGGATAGTTTTAACTAGTCCAGGCTGGCATAGTGTGGGGACATAGTATTAACTAGTCCAGGCTGGCATAGTATGGGGGCATAGTATCACCTAGTCCAGGGTGGTTTAGTGTGGGGGGATAGTATTAACTAGTCCAGGCTGGCATAGTGTGGGGGATAGTATTTACTAGTAAAGGCTGGCATAGTGTGGGGGGATAGTATTAACTAGTCCAGGCTGGCATAGTGTGGGGGGATAGTATTAATTAGTTCAGGCTGGCATAGTGTGGGGGAATAGTATTAACTAGTCCAGGCTGGCATAGTGTGGGGGTTCAGACTGAGTGTTTAAAGTGAATATGAGAACACATGAGAAAGATTAAATGGGGAATATCTCAGGAACTCAAAACTATTTTGTAGAAAATACTTGAAACAAAAACATTAACTGCAGTTGTCATCTGATATTTTTTGCTTGTTTTTATATTAAAAGTAAAGTAATTTTTTTTCAAATGGCCCCTTTAACAGAATAATTATTCTAGTCAATTCAAATGGAGGTTGACTTTTCCAGTCTATTCAAATCATCAAGGTTCTAAGATGTAACTACGTTAATAAAGCTCCTTTAGAAGTCTTCACAGTATCACCTTTGAATAGAGTTGACTTCTTACAGAAAAAGACAGTAGAACACAACAATGTAGTTGATGGTTGAAATACATCCTTAGACAGAGAAAATTATTTGATAAAATTATGTTACAGTTTAGATAAATGTGCACATTTTAATCATTTAAAAGTTGATTTTACACACAGATGTGCTGACTAACTCTGAGTGAAGGAGTATAGATAGTACGTGTTGCCTGAAACAGATGGGCCCCACACATCCTGTCCATACCTCCTGCTAGGAGTTGCCCATGTAACTGTCACAGGCTTGAGGGATAGGACCAATGAACATAGGCTGGAACATCCTATACAAGGGTCATTTGTAAGATAAGCCTTTCTTATTGGAGGGTACTTGACTGTGTAATGGCTGGTTTTGACCATTGGCCACCTCCCTTGTATTCGTGTATAAAGATTGTGTTCTTTCTGTATTCACTGGAGAGAGAAATGAAAGAACTATGGACTTAACGTTGACGTCTCATGCTGAATGAAGATGGCTCTCCCCTGACTTTTTGATTGCATAACTGGAAAATAACAAATGACACTTAATAGACTCTACAAAGAAACCATGAAACGCCACAGTAACACATAATGACCCAAATGGACAGGGAGAAAATGCCAGAACTAATTACACAAATTTACACAAAGGTGACTCACACCACAGCTGGCGGCGACCACCGCGGGGCAGCGCTGGGCGCCGGATGCGGCTCCTGGGCAGCACTGGGCGCGGGCTCTGGTTCCAGGGCAGCGCTCCCGTCTAGCACCCCCCCAAAAAATTATTGGGGCGGCCTTGTGGCCGTTTTGCTTGTGTTGTCCTGAAGGTGGTTCTTTCTGTCACATGGCTGGTATAAGGAGAGAAACACAGAGGCAAAAGGGTGACAGTTATACATGTTTTTAATAAAGAAAGATACAAAACAAACTTACAGCTCCTATGACCGGGTTGTGTAGCATACAGCAGGAAACCAAAATGAACCACACAACCAACACCTGCCTCCAATTCGGGAGACCCAAGCACATAGAGGTATCTAGAGGCCTCTCTTTTAGTCCCGTCCTGACAATGGCCCCAGCCAGTGTGAAGATGGCTGGGGGCATAGCCAGGACGTGACAGTTACTGGAAAGATCATTATACAGTCCACTCCTCTTCAATATTAAATAATCATATAACTCTCATTGTGTCTGTTTCTTTGTCAGATACTTAATACTGAGCCAATTTTGTTCACCTTGTCTGGGGCAATATTTTGTATTTAGTGTGTCATAGTTTCATCAGAGTATAATACAGAGGTAATTTCATAATTTGGAATGATTGTTGATGTGACTTTATTTGTTTTCATTGATGTTTGTTGTTTCTGCAGCTCTACCAACAGCCTCAGTGAGAGTCTCTCCTCATGGTCTCCTCTACTCTGGAGAGACTGTTACTCTGCAGTGTGACATATCAGACTACACAGGCTGGACATACCGATGGTACCTAAACAACATTGAGATTAACATTATGACTGGAGAAACCGAAACCATCTCTCTTCCAGACCAGGCTTGTCAGTACCAGTGTCAGGGGAAGAGGGCAGGTCGACCCCAGTCATCATATATTAGTCCTCATCACAACATCAGAGTTACTGGTAAGATCCCTTAGAAACCAACTTATATTCAATATCCACATAATATAATGACTCTCAATGTGTCTATTTAGTCTGTCAGAATTTTTGTTTGGCATTAGTTACATTATGATACAAAGGTAAGATCATACTTAGGAAAGATTGTTGATGTGACTGTATTTTGTTTCGTTTATATTTATGTCTCTAAAGCTCTACCAACAGCCTCAGTGAGAGTCTCTCCTCATGGTCTCCTCTACTCTGGAGAGACTGTTACTCTGCAGTGTGACATATCAGACTACACAGACTGGACATACTGGTGGTACAGAAATAAACAAGTACTGAGTCCTGGTTCACCTTCTAAAACCATCACCACTCTGTCTGACCAGGTGAGTCAGTACCAGTGTCAAGGGAGAAGAACAGATCGTCCCCAGTCGTCACAACTCAGTGTTTCCCTCCACATCAGTGTCACTGGTATGTTCACTCTTAAAACTCCATAACTAATTTGTTGTTATGTTGGTTGTTGTCTTTGTGCATGTAAGTAGTGGTGGGTTAGTGTCCTGAATCTTCCTAAACATACCAATTAAAACCACCAGCTAATCAACCAAAGGCCGCACTGAGTTCAGACCAACAGGACGTATTGACAGGAGACAGTGTGACACTGACCTGTACTGTAGAGACTTCTGGGTGGAGGTTTTACTGGTACAGACACAGACACGACTCTGAACCAGCAGCTACAACCTCTGGTTCCTCCTACACACTCAGCCAGGTCAGTGTCTCTGATGGAGGACAGTACAGGTGTAGAGCTGGGAGAGGAGACCCTGTCTACTACACCCAGTACAGTGAACCAGTCCACATTCAGGTTACTGGTGAGTCTAACACATTTAATAGTATTGCTTATCTGAAGATATTCCTAGGTATCACATATTACTGACTAAATGTAATATTAAATTGCTTCAGTAATAAAAAAAATGGAACGGTCACTGAACGACATCTGTGCTGCAATTTTCCAATAAACTTGAACAACTTTTCCCTGGATTACACAGGCTCTACATTATTTGACCACTATACGTAACCGCTAATTTCTAACAACTGTCAGTTTTGTTTGCAGCAACATGTGTGATGATTGGTTAGACTCATCTGTAATTAATTCCTAATACATTTTTGCACCATGGATTGAAATCACTGTTAAAAAAAAATCTTTATTCAGTTTTCTTCTTCTGACAAATCTCATTTGCAACAAATGGACCAGAGTTGCTGGAATTTATTATTTCATAGGATCCCATAGAAAGTATTAATCCTAAAGAGAGACAGATGATTTTCTGAGAAATCTTTTGGGGTGTACTTATTTATGCAGAGATATATATGTAAAAATACTTTGTTAGCTTTACATTTTGTAATTGAACAAATGTCCTAAATGTAATATTGTCCGTGCAGAGGGACCTTCTGCTGTTTTATTTATTTGCTCCATCATCATTTTCTTAATTTTTTCAGTGGTTCTGTTCTCTCTCCTGTTGTAGTAAATGGATCCTCTACATTAGTCCTAGTAGGAGTGGCTGTGGGTCCGGTTGTTGCTGTTGTTCTTCTGACCATCTTCCTGGTCCTGCGTTGTCGATATAAAAACAACAAATGTAAGACAGTTTTACTGTTTCTTAACCTTTATGTCATGATCTGGAGACAAATATAACTTTTGTCTCGACCTGATTTAATAGTGTGCATTTCTCTTCATAGATTCCTCCTCTGACAAGATATTCTGGTGAGTGCATCTGTATCTATCCTATGTTCATTCATATAGTGACCCATTGTCTGCGTTCTTCAATAATGTTTCTCACCCTGTAGGCCCCTCCATCCCCAGAACAACAACCAGGACCCACAACTTGACGAAGGATCTTCCCATATTCAGTGTCTTGATGCTAGGTTTTCAGATCAGCAGTATGGTAAGACTCTCCGTCCAAACCAATAATAATTTTTATGTTATGTTACTGTCTTTAGGCAAGCTGAGTAGATAACTAATCATTGTCTCTCTACTTTGATCAACAAGTAATAAAACCAAACATATGAACCATATGATCAATTACTCAGACAACAGTGATGATGGTACTATAACCTGTTTATTAGGAATGTGTTGTAACCCACAATACATGGTTGAGGCTGTACATTTACATAGACTGTTTCTGTTTGATGTGACAGATTCTGCTGGTGTTTCTGCTGGGTCAGATGAAGGGGCGTACGCCCAAATTGAACTCAAGACGTTGGACAACAAAAAGAAAGGTGAGCAATCTGGGCCATACAAATGTATAAAACAACAAAATGAATGAAACAAGACACTTTCTTTGCTTGTCCTCCTCAAAAGCAGGAGTTAAATACAAGTTAAACTGTTAATTTTCAGTGATGTCTGTTTTTTCCTCTTGGAATGTAATGTGCATGAAAATGTATTGGTCTCTGGTGGTGTTTTTGGGCTGCTTCTAATCTGAACAGCAGTCGCCACATATAACATTATAATAGATGTGGGGAAGTGTGTTTGTCCTACTGTACTAAGTAAAGGACATGATCCACCTTCCTCCACTGAGAGCTGTGGAAACGCTGTTTGTTACTATTGATTTCTAATGACAATGTAGCATCGACAAGTAATGTGTGCAGTGTGACGCTGACCTGCGTGCTTCATCATTGTGAAGAACTTATACATTCAGACACCATTATGAAAATCACCCACTGTAAACGCTCCGCAAAATCCAGTCATCAGGAATGTTGTCAGTGTTTTGATAAAATCCCTCCCATTGGACAACAGAAGTTCAATCCCAGACCACCGACTATGAAATTCAGGCAAACAAAGGTACAATCCCAAATATACACAGAGACGCCCCTCAGAGCTAAATTAAAAACAAAGTGCTACGGATGGAACTGAAATAAAGTGCATTGGACAGTGGGGCTTGTTTGGGATTCACTAGAATATTATTTATTTCCATCACTCTCCTTTCCACAGAACATTATACGCTGAAGATGTCAAATCCAGACAAACATGTTTCAGTGAATCACACGTTATTTTAGAACAATGTTCCACTGTAATGAAGAATCGAACATAGTAAATCACCTATTTAGTAATGGGAGCTGGCTTCAGATGAACCAGTTATATTCACGGCATCAAAACACAACATGCTGCCAAATATACACAATCCTATACAATTTCTATACAATATGTAATTAAGCCGTGAAAATGTTCAGATCCATCCTAGTTTAGAGAGAGATGGGGAGAGTATGAACAAAGTGCTGTCTACAAGCAGCAGCATGAATGAAGTCAATCACAAAGTCACCTGCATGACAACAGACAGTACTGGTTTAGAGTTGTGTGAACTATGTCCAGTTGTTTTTAGTTGCTTCAGTTACTTTGGGTCAGTGTGAAAAGCACTCAGCTTACCGAAGCTCAGGTTACATTTTAACTGATCACATTGCTTGATTTGACCAACCACTGTAGAATATTCCACAGATAACAGTTACGTTCTTATTTAGAATAATAATCTGATATTTCAGTTTATATCAATATTTGCTAACAAATGTATGTGCTGATTTTATGCAGGTCCTTGAGGGGAACATGGATGTGTTATTTCCACACACTCTCCCTGTATGATGCAGTCCTACACAGAATTGTGAGAAAACTGCACATACACGTGTGCACACGCAAACACGCACACACAATCGCATGCACACACACACACACACACACACACACACACACATTTTCGATGTATGATTTTCATCATTAGCCTCCTAAGACCTGAGCTTTGATAATGTCTGTTATGTTGGATTGGTGGACCTGATAAGTTCTCTATCTAAGCCTGGTGTAGAAATCTGTCCTCTAATAAGGACAACAGGTTTAAGTAAAGCAGAATGAAGTACATGGTGCAGGAAGCCTGAAACAGTGTCCTCATATGTGGATACAGGGAATCAGGAGGTTCATTATTTACTCACACAAATGACACATTTAATACAGTATGTTGGCTTTTACATCACAGGGTTTAACTATTTCCGATTGGCATTCTAACTATTTTTTGATATGCTGGTTATTTTAGCTCCTAAAATGATTTTGGTTTATAATGCATAAAATCCTGTTCTGTCATGTTAAACATCACTACAGAAATATTACACAAATGATAATAGTTTGTACTAATACCATGACTGACATTATGCGCATCTAAACTGACTCTTTGCTTTGTACTGTAGTTGTATATATACTGTAATGTTTCATCTTTGACTCATTAATACAGTCTGTTACGGTGATTGAATAAAATATGTGTATCTGAGTTGCCACCAGATGAGTTGAATGCTTTCTTACAGTAAACAGATGTGATCATCATTAACTTCCACTCACCCTCCTATTGGTCAGAACTCCTTTATGAGTAATGTAGATATTAAGCTCCTCAATGTTTGATTAAAAGGAAAAACTAAGCTACATTAATGAATATCTGTGATTCAGGAAAAGTATAAGTGTTGCTGCATGTTGAATATTCTGAGTATCTTGTAAATAACACTAATACAAACTGAATAACACACACTGGTATTTCCTGTATCCCAATCTTTAACTCCTTTATATTTAACATTTCAGTATTTTGCAGAGGCTTTTTTCAGATGCTATGTTTTTTATGTTTTCCCCCCACTATTATACGTAATTAACCACAAACGGGCAGCTACTAAACACTCTTAAAACCACCAACATCAGGCAGACAGACATGATGACCACAAACATGCTGATATAAACACTTAGGTGGTTTGCGTCATGGTAGGTAGGTTTTTACCAGGTCAGTGAAATTTGTTTCACACGTTTTTGGTCGGAAGGAGTGTGGGAACAGGATCACTAACACATCAGAATGTGTGTTGAAGAGTGAGGGAGATGTGAAATATAAATGTAGTCATGTCTAGTTTCATTTCACAGTCTTCATGTTATGGTTTTTGCGTTATGAATAATTATCTGCCTATTTGCATTTGTTCTTTGATAAAGCTGTTGGACGTCGTTCAGTGATGTTCAACTGCAGATCTAATGATATGTACACTGTGTATACTTTTTGCCATACAGTGGATATAAAAAGTCTACACACCCCTGTTAAAATGCCAGGTGTTTTAATGTAAAAAAATTACACAGATATATCATGTCAAAACTTTTTCCAACTTTTATGTCACCAATAACGTTAACAATTCAATTGAAAAACAAATTGAAATCTTTGAGGGAAAAAACAACAACTCAGGAATGCTTTGAGGAGCACAACAAGTTCAAGGCTTTGACGTGGCTTCCAAATTCCCCAGAATCTCAGATTCTCAATCCAATTGCGAATCTGTGGGATGTGCTGGACAAACATGTCCAATCCATGGAGGCCCCACCTCGCAAATTACAGGACTTAAAGGATCTGCTGCCAACGTCTTTGTGCCATATACCACAGAACACCTTCAGAGGTCTAGTGGAGTCCATGCCTTGACAGGTCAGGAAAGATTTGGGTGTGATTTTATAATATGCACAGGATCAAAATAAATGTTTTCCTTCTGAATGATAACAGGGATCAATTTGTAGAGTAAACAGAGCATCATTTGACATAACCGTTTATGTATGCTTAATGAATTAAGAAAGGGTCATTCATTAGATTAAGTAGCAATGAATCAAATGAGAACAGATTTAGGTATGCTTTATTAATGATTAAAAGGATCACACTATAGAACGTGTACAGTGGATATGAAGCATTCATTTGCTAAACGTCATTTTAAGTGGGACTGTTAGTTTTTAGTGTATTCATGCTCATTCCCAATGTGTTTGAAATGTCTTAGCACTAAACATTAATACTTTTTAGATTAATGTTGTCATGAAGAACTCAGACAATTTTGTGCAATTTGAGGGGATAATAGTCCTGATAATTGTGAACACAGAGGTATGTTGACAAATAACAATCTACACACCCAGTTAAAATGCCAGGTTTCTGAGATAGTAAAAAATGAGCCAAAGAATAAATCATGTCAACTTTTTCCACTTTTAATATGACCTATAATGTGAACAATTCATTTGAAATACAATGTGAAATCTTCGATGCGTGAAAGAAAAATGTTTACTGCATTTGTTTGCTTTTAATGTTACCATTCTAAATGTTGATAAAATGTTTTTT
>JACXGJ010018060.1:0-10598 GCA_016801105.1 Esox niger
GCCCTCTCTCTCCCCATCCAGCCCTCTCTCCCTTGCAGTTCTATTGCTGCTGCAGTAATCTGGTTCTCAGTAGGCAGCAGCAGTTTGCATCTGAACCCTCCATTCCCTGGTGGCTCTACAGACAGTGGATCAGGACAGATAGAACTGTAAGCGCCAAGTCCAGGACCCGTCCGTGACAACCAGGACCCAAGACAAGCCAATCAACTCTTTCTTTAAGGATGTACTTTTGGTAAGTGTTTTGTTAAGTGTGCTTCTCTTAATGTTGTTGTCTTTATGTGTGATTGTGCATTTTATTTGTATAAAGCACATTTAAATACTTCCTGGGCAAGCTGTCTGTCTGTGTCTCATTTCATCCAAAGTAAGAAATATTTTTTTCGCCAGACGGAATGGTGTTGCCAGTGTTTTGGATTAAAGACCTATAGCCTCTTCAATTTCATATACGGTTCAAAATTGTTGATTGTCCCCGAATGACCTACCCTAAGACACTCTAGTCACTTCTATATTAGATAATTCAATTTGACTACATATCTCGGATTCAGATCCTTGTTTTTAGTTTCTAGACAAGTCTGTGTTCGTATTATTCTGTTAACTTAATCTGACTATTCTAATCAACAAGATGCAGCTTTTCTGACTCACGTGCGCATCACATATTACTTTAAATCAGTCTGTGATTTAAATGTATGAGTACAGGTACAGCCTACCTAATAACAATTAACGACCATTCACACAATGCATTTAGGAAACCGGCTACGATTAAAATAATAAGACCTAAAACAAAATTGTTGTTCCCCCGCATGACAAATCCCAGCTCTGCACAGCAGTTCTTCACTCCAGAAAAATAGAGGGCGGTGAAATGTCAATGTCAGGTCTAATCTATTCAGACGAAGTTTAAAGTCCAGACCTTCAGAGAGGAGATCCGATGTCTGTACTGAACATGTGGAAACATGATTAAAGGCTGGGCCATATCTGAATAGTTTTTTTATGATCTCAGCAGACTGATTTAGACATTAAGACCAGTGGTCAGTGATCCAGATCAGAGAAAACAGAAAAGCCTTCTGTCAACACAAAAAAGCATCTTACCTCAGTCATCTAACAACAATTCACACAAAGCTAATAAAAGTCCCAGAAAAGCCTGTTTTAGACCCTATAGGGTTATAAAGCTTCAACACCCGGACAGCCGACTAAAACTGTATTTATTACGTAAGAGCTTTAATGCTTGTGACAAGCGCTACAATCAAATCCCATCCCAAAGCAATCTGTTCAAAAATTATTTCTGTCATCAACAGAGATCTGCTGACGGCTAAAACCTTTCTATTTAGAATTATGGCCTGCTCTATATAATATTTAATCTGCTGAAACAAAGCAGTGTTTATTAAACCTGGTCCTGTCGGCTCTGAGACATGCATTGATCCACAGAAAAGATTTCTGACACAAACCAGGTTTTTCGAATAGCAATGAAGTTACCTGCTGTTCCTGCATCTCTTTCTTCTAACAGCTGATTGGTGAGCACTGACTTTTGGGAACAAGGACCAACAGACAGACAGACAGTCGGAGGGACAAAGAGACAGACGGACGGATAGAAACAGAGGGCCAGAGAAGGACACTAGGGAGACGGAGACAGCGGCGACGGCATGGTGGTCACTGTGCGGAACGTCTCATCGTCCACGGCCACCGTGAGCTGGCCCTGGTCGCCCGGCTGCGTGGACACATTCTACAGCGTCATGTACCACCCCAACTGGAACAGCCTCCTGATGGGCTACGCCCGCCGCAGCTTCCTGACGGAGGAGCGCATCCCGGTCAGCCGCACCTCCACCACCATCACCCACTTGGCTCCCCAGACCACCTACGTGCTGTGCGTGACCTGCCAGGCCGCCAACCCCTCCAGGGAGCAGTGTCAGGTGTTCAGCACCCTGGCCGAGGGAGGCGAGGGCACGGAGGGGTCTCGCTGGGAGCTGGCCGCGGGGGTCTGGATGGCCAGCAGCATTCTGCTACTGGTCATAGCCGGGGTGCTGCTCTGGGGGTGTCTCCACTCTGTCTGCCCGCTACTGGGGCCAGCGGGGGCATCCGGGGGGAGCTGCACCACATCTACCACCCTCTGCCTGCCCCGCCCCCATCCCCACCCACATCACCGCCGGCCCCGCCCACAGCCGCAACCCCTGACCAATGGGAGAGGCACCAGTCCTGGTTTCTGTCCCTACGACCCCAGCTGCAGCAGCAGTCAGGAGGACTCCAACTCCCTGCATGCATCAGGCACGGACAACTACTGTCCCCCACCACATCGCAGGGCAGAGGGG
The DNA here is from genome assembly GCA_016801105.1 of Esox niger. NCBI lineage: Eukaryota > Metazoa > Chordata > Actinopteri > Esociformes > Esocidae > Esox > Esox niger. Next base: position 2,295 of record JACXGJ010018060.1, read on the forward strand.
CCTCCAGAACCGGACCAATGACCGCTCACCAGACCGACCAGGTTTCCTAAACTGACTCCATCTGCCGAACAAAAGCGAGCGAGACTGACTGAGGTTCTTTAGCGGTTGAAGTCACTGCCTTGTGGTGAAACTGTGTCAGGCTGCGCTCTAGTGACTCAGGATGGGCGTCGCGACCAAATGCATTAAAGCTGGGGAGCGTGTTACCCTCAAGCACACTTCTTATTGGAGCAGTGTGATCCGAATCAGAACAGCGTGGCGAGACTGTCCCTCATGCACACACACTGTGGCGTTGGCAAGGCAATAATAGCAATCGGAGTGGATCATGAAATTGAGAAACATTTGGTTTTAGATTTTAATATATATTTTTTAAGCTTTTTATTAAATCTAAGGTGGTTCCATGTGCATTTGTCCGTCTCTGTGATTAAGACAAGTAAGCATAATTAAAACTCCTTAATTTTAATTGTCTATAATTTACTACCTTCTGGGCTGTTTATGTATTCTGCTTTCACCACATACCTCGTTCATGTTTAAGTTTTAATATTATATTAGAAGTTTCCGTGCAATCTTAGCAGTTTTATTTTTAAATCATACTTATTGGCTTAACATAACCTCAAGAGAGCACCTGTAAATGTGTACATACTCCTTCATGTAAGTATACAAGACTGTCTTTGAGCTGATAACATGTAGTTTATTGCATTCTGTATATACACAGTGTCTTTGAGCTGATAACAGGGTGGGCTTGGCTAAAGCTGTGGAGGATCTATCATTCAGTAACCTTGCCTCTGTTGGCTATGATCCAATCCTCTGTTCTTTTGTTAGAAAATAGGAAATCATTGCAATTCAATGAAAAGCACTATAGAGATGTAATAAATTATAATTATCATCACAGCAGGTGAAACGATAACTGGGTTGTTTCTTAAACCGACTATGTCTTCTGTCATTTCTATTTACAACCTGTGTGATCTTCAGTTAGCAGGCTTAGCGAAACGGCAGCAGGACTGGGTTAGGAGGGGGTTACTGACCTTTGACCCATAGAGGTACTGGGGCTGGGCGTTGGGCGGCTTGTCTCTCTGGAACTCCTGGGAGAAGGGCAGCACTGTGCGAACAAACCTAGAGAGAGAGAAAGGTTTAGCGACGGAAGGAGAAAGACAAATCTTTCCATCTTTTCAATATACAACCACAATTGTTGCAGTGAGACAGAAAGCCCCCTCAGAGACAGGAATATAAAGTATCCCGAGGAATAAGAAACTCTCTCTCTCTGACATCATCAGATGGAAGCACCTTCAGATATTCTGCACAGGGGTTTTTGTGGCGAACAGACAACATTGTCCTCAGATGTTACCAAGCTTATCACATCACACAGATCAAAAATGTCAACATAAAGGAAATGAGAAACAACGTGATGCCGAGAGCTTTCCGATTGGCCCTAATCCTCTTTACATTGCCAACGAAGGGGCACAAATCAGGTAAACCTTACACTGCAAATAGTCAAGAAAAGCTGTTAATAGTTAAAATATGAGTCCCGGGGGAGTGTGGGGAAACAGGCGGGAGTTACCGGTTGGTTGATCCATTGTAGCAGTAGTTAGGGAGGAAGTCGTAGTTGAGCTCCCAGAAGACGTGGAGCGTGATGCGTCCGTAGGGGGCAGAGACATTGTGGTTGGCTTCTCTGAACATTGCGTCCATACTGTCCAGAGTCAGGAACTTGGACAACAGCTTGTGAGTCATTCTGTTGATGTCCAGAAGGCCCTCCAACTCCTACAGCACAGCGTCACACATGTCCAGTTAACACACACCTATAGTACAGTAACACATAGACACACAGCCCTTCTCCTGGGGACAGGTTTCCATTTCCCCGTTTGACTGTTTTCAGGAATGTCATGATAAGCACAGTAAACCTGTAGACAGCAGTTCGTACCACGATGGATGTGAGGTCTTCGCTCTCGAAGCGGTTGATGGCCAACTCCAGAGACTTGTAGAGCGCAGCAGATACCCTCTGGGTGATCAGTCGGTTCAGGTCTATGGACCGACCCAGCAGCTAGACAGACAAACAAGATACCATCAGCCCCCCAGGTCTATGGACCGACCCAGACAGACAAGATACCATCAGCCCCCCAGGTCTATGGACCGACCCAGACAGACAAGATGCCATTTGCCCCCAGGTCTATGTACCGACCCAGACAGACAAGATACCATTAGCCCCCAGGTCTATGTACCGACCCAGACAGACAAGATACCATTAGCCCCCCAGATCTATGGACCGACCCAGCACCTAGAAGTACAGATCCCATTAACCTTCCAGGTCTAAAGCAGTGGTTCCCAACTCTCATCTGGGGACCTCTCACCACACCCAAATCAACTTGTCAACTACCCATCAAGCCAGGGTCAATGTACTGCTATGAGGAAAGAGCAGGGTGGCTTACCTGGACGTGGCGTTGTTTCAGCAGGGTCTCGTAGCGGTTGGATGAGGGCCAGGGGATGTTGGCTCCCTGATTCTTGCAGTCAGCTCTCAGACGTTTGTCCAACAGCAGACTGAGGAGAACACACTCAGCAGGTTTAATAAAACCAGAACATGCTTCAGAGGCTAGCAGAAGTCTTAAAACCGTCCATTCTGACTGGAGACCTGTTCTGCACTCTGAAGCTTTTTCCCAGTGCTTCGTAACGAGAGGGAAAACTCAACTGAAAATGCTAACATACCTTCCGGCCAGAATCTTGTAGTAGGCAAATATCTGATCAGCCAGCTTGTAGACAAACTGATCAAAGCACAGGTTGACCTGAAACAGACAACGATGAAGAGAAAGACATTTACTTAAATAATATTATTTCTGTAAATCGTGCTTAAATCATTTTGATTTCTGACGTAGGTTTGGCATAGCAAGACAACTAATTTAGAGTTGTAATCATTCAAGAGATAAGAGGTCACCAAATTAATCGTAAAAAGAAGGAATTACCTCTGCTTCAATCTCATCGTAGAGAAACTGCTTCTTGAACTTGGTCAGGGCGTAGTGAGCACTGTCATTATACAGGTCTAGAGGATACAGGACATACCTGGAAGACAACACACACAGGATGAGATGAGACCAGAGGGGGGAGGCCGAGGCCGGAGGACGAGGCCGGGACCGGAGGACGAGGCCGGGACCGGAGGACGAGGCCGGGACCGGAGGACGAGGCCGGGACCGGAGGACGAGGCCGGGACCGGAGGACGAGGCCGGGACCGGAGGGGGGAGGACGGGACCGGAGGGGGGAGGACGAGGCCGGGACCGGAGGGGGGGAGTACGAGACCGGGGGGGGGGGGAGGGGGGGGGGGGGGGGGGGGGGGGGGGGGGGGGGGGGGGGGGGGGGGGGGGGGGGGGGGGGGGGGGGGGGGGGGGGGGGGGGGGGGGGGGGGAGGACGAGACCGGAGGGGGAGGACGAGACCGGAGGGGGAGGACGAGACCGGAGGGGGAGGACGAGGCCGGAGGGGGAGGACGAGGCCGGAGGGGGAGGACGAGACCGGAGGGGGAGGACGAGACCGGAGGGGGGAGGACGAGACCAGAGAAAAGACAAATGCAAATAATATTCCGGTAACAAACACAAAACCAGACCGTGTCTTACTCCATCATTGAGGCCTCCTTGGTCTCCAGTATGTGGTCAGTGAGGATCCAGGGCATGGACATCTCAATGGGGAACTGGATCCTGCGACCCATAGTCAGCTCCAGGAAGAACTCCCGGAACCAGAGCTGAGACAGGTCACAGCACTGCTGGAGTGTCTCTGGAAGATACACAGGGACAGGCACGTCAAAAGAGCAGTACCACTTCTGGTCTAAAGGAGGGTACCACTCCCCCATAGACTCTGGTCTAAAGTAGGGTACCACTCCCCCATAGACTCTGGTTTAAAGTAGTGTACCACTCCCCCATAGACTCTGGTCTAAAGTAGTGTACTGAAAGGGAATGGGCAGCTGACATCTCCATACCGCTGAAGTTGAGAAGGTGTGTGTAGAAGAAGGACTCTCTGTGGAACCTCTCCATGTCAATGATAGTGGGTCCCTCAAGACTGCTGCGGAGTGTCTTCTTAGAGCCACTCTTATCGGCGATCAGAGACTCCAGCATCGTACGAACCATGTACAGCTATGAGGGAAAGGAAGAATAGAGACAGGGAGAGGACAGAGTCCGAGGGGAGGGGACAGAGTCCGAGGGGAGGGGACAGAGTAATATTGAAACTCAGATAATAAAAAGTATATTTTAATGGAGTCGGATTGAAGAAGTACTTGGTGCTGTGATTACAGGCTTAGATTTACAAAGAGCCTTCTCTCTGGAAAAGAGATGTGGAATTTACGCTTAAAATGTCTCCCTAAGCGCGGAGGTAAGATTTTATAATGTAACAGACCCCAGACCCCAGTGAAAGGATTATATAATCCCAGCCATGTAGACAACAACCAATGCCACATTGCATCTGATGACATCACAGCTGGACACCAGATTACAGATTAGTTTGCATTGGCAGGACAAAGGAAAGAGACGGTCAAACGGGATTAAGGTGGCTGGGGGATCATGTTAGAGGAGCAAAGACGGCCTAAACGCTGGGAGGGGGGTGCCTTTGTGTAGTGGGGGGACACACACAGACCGACCTGGGTGCTAGAGGGGCCAACAGCACGGCGGGGGACCTTGATGTCAAAGCCTCCCTTGGGGTCCTTCTCCCCCCGCAGGGCGGGGTCGTTGGGGGGCTCTCGGCCCGTCTCCCAGTCACAGATGGTTTTACGGATGGCCTGCAGCACACTGGGCAGAGAGCAGCACTTTTAGTACACTCACATCAACTCCATTATAAGTCTGCCAACGCAGCACTGGGGAAGTGTGTGTGTGGATGCAACAAAGCAGTGGGAGGGGAAACCTGGCAAGATGTTTGGTTTGGCTTCAGCTTTTTGAGATATATAAACAAATCACATTTTCCCCATAAACAAATAACATTTTCATATAGTGCAAGAATTCTCTAGATGAAATCCATGGTTGACTCAATGATGGCAAGTTGGCCCGGCCTGAAGGCAGCCCCAAGGCATAATGGCCAGCCTTCATGTTTGGTCCTAGGTTTTACTGTTCAAAGGCAGTGTTTCATTTGACCAAACATGATGTCTGGGATTGTGGCCTAACATCCCTACTTTGGACTAATCTTTCCAGAGCACATTCTTCCTGTAATGCTTCTTCCTCTGGATTGCCCGGAATATGTCAGTTGTGCTTTGACTCATTCCTGAGAGCATCTTTTGGTCAGCTCTTGGTCTGAATTTGCTGGAACGACCCTAGTTTGACTAGATTGAAAGTAGTTGGGGATTTTCTTCATTTGTAGATGATTTGCGGGACAGTGGAGTGATGTACTTTGAATGGCTTGGAAGGCCTCAGACAGGTCTTTCTATCTTGGCATGACGACAACACACCAATACCAGACCACGTGTCTAACTTTCATGGATTCATTTATTATTTGAGACAAATCAATGTAAGCAGGAGCAACTGTGCTGCTTCATCTCCAGATGGCAGGGCTCAATGTGTGCAGGAAGCAGCTGCAAAAGCTGATTAATATGCAGTAACTATAACAGACATGTGGTTGATATATCTGACAATATCTCATGCTCTTGCATTTATCGCACATGTCAAAATGGCTATTTTTGTTTATTTGTACATCCCTAATACAACTTAATATTATTAATCAACCGTGGTTCAGCGGTCTAGGTTTGACTACCCCTTGTGTGGCTAAGTTTACAATAAGGGATTATCAAGACATGACTGACTGTTTCCAGGCAATACCTGGTTAAAGCTACAGGACACAATGTGTTCTGGGAAGATTAGGTTAGTTCCTCTTGAATGCTCTGAGTGGGTTGGGGTTAGTTCCTGTTAGGGTTATTTCATACTGAATGCAGGGGGAGGGTCGGGGTTAGTTCCTTTTAGGGGTAGTAGCCAGAATAGGACTGGTCAACGCTCTCAGCCTGTTTCCTCTCTAGGTTTCTTCCTAAATTTCGGCCTTCTTAATGAGTTTTTCCTAGCCACTGAAGTTCAACACTACGGTTGTTTGCTCCTTGGGGTTTAAGGCGGGGTGTTTTGTCAAAGCACTTTGTGACAACTGCTGATGTAAAAAGGGCTTTATTAAATACATTTGATTGATTGAGTACCTACTGAATGCTGGGGGAGGGTCGGGGTTATACCACCACATATCATATGGCTATCAGCCAATCAGCATTCAGGATTCAAAGCAACCAGTTCATAATCTGCATTACGTGACACTTATATTATAAAAATCCATCCGCTGCCTCCCTGTAGTAGTGAACTTAGTGTGAGAGTCCACACCAGGACCACAAATGATGTCTTGTACGGTTCGGTTCGCCACATGTGACTCTTCTAAGCGTGTTTCCGTTCGAGACACGTAGTGGACATTACCTCTGCACCACGTTCTTCTTCCTCTTGATGGCCTGGCGAAGCGGGTCTCTCAGGGTGAGCTGGGCAAAGTCCTGCAGGGCAGAGTAGATAGTGTGGCGGATGGCGTGGTTGAACACACTCTCCATACGACCCATCAACACCTGGAGGCCCTTTATCATGGCCATCACCTGCAAGGTCAGAACGCAGCCCAGACACCCATCAGTCAGGGACAGAATGCAGCTAGACAGGACACCTGGTCCAGAACCAGAGGGTATAACACAGTTAGAGAAGACGCCTGGTCCAGAACCAGAGGATCTGAACTGACTAACCTCGACCAGGGCGAACTTCTCTTCGCTGGTGTAGTTGTATCTGGTGGCCCTCTCGTACTCCTCTGCGTTGTCCGGACACTCCTTGTTAGAATACTTATCTGTTGGATGAACCAGCTTCCACGAGTACTGCAAGAAGAGTTGTCACCATCATCATCATCATCATCACCACCATCACCATCATAATGAACAACAGCCGACCCAAAGCTTTTTCTAGTTGCTAAGATTACTAGAAAGTTGGCAATTTTAATAAAATGATTTATTATTATACACTTGTAGCAAGGTTTTGGCAGGAACCATTATGTTAAGGCTGGACAGGGAACACTTAAACTGTTCTATCTCCCGAAGACATGAAAAGACACCTCAACTTTAATCAAGATGCAAGAGACAGAAAGAGAGAAACAGAAAAGACAAGACAGAGAGGAGAGGGAGATAGAGAAGAGAGATAGAGAGAATGAAAGACCAATGGAGAGGAGAGAGAGCGGTGAGCAGAATCAAGTTGAGTTAGTGAAGACATCCAGGAAACACTAAGTAAGTGATGTGAGAATGTCTGGGAGCCTAAACAAGACGGGAGAGGATTCTCTAAGCCACCTAAAGTTCAGCTAGTTCAACTTCCTCAAAGACTCTAACACGAATACAACATCTCCACCCCTCACACCAGTGACACCGATCAACCGACAACTGTCACATCATTTAACAGGAAGTGAGATTTATTCTGCCGGACTGGTGCACTGGGGTACTCATATGTAGAACTTATATTACTGTAATATATAACTTATATTACATTAATGTATGTAACAGTCTTTGCATATTGTGGAGACAACCATATGAACATCATTCAGATACTGCTAATGAATCAGTGATCTCACCAGAAGCTGTTACCCCAACTTTGCATATGGCAGGGTCAGAGGTCACTCACCACTTCCATGACATGTGCACTCCACTGCGACAGCAGCTGCATGCCCTGCAGAGCCAGGTCAAACAGCTTCCTGTACTCCTGGTCAGTCTTCTGAGCTTCTTGACGTCCCGACCCTGTCACCACCTAGAGGGAAAGCCACACTCGGGTCTGTATCACAACATCCAGATTAAATCATCAGAGACAAGAGATTACACACTAAACACATGATAGAACTAGCATCACCACACACACCACAGCGGTGTTTCAACAGGACTTCCATATCGTTACATCTGCCCTCAGGGAGCGTGGGAGTCTTACGTTTCTGCATGAATTACTTCAGTGAATTTGATCACAGCCTTGTTTCATTAGCATATTAATGAGATGGCAACAAAGCTTTCTTGGCAGATGATTAGATTGGCAGTTTGAATCCAGATCACGCCCAGGAGACCAGGTTACGGGCACCGGGTGAGAAGAATGGTTGATAGTATACAGGGACTGGGGACACCCAGGCATTTCACCATGCTGTAGGGCTTAACTGGCTCAGCTATTCCACCCTGTCAAGCCCACTGAGGACTGTTTACCCTGTCAATCCCACTGAGGACTGTTCACCCTGTCAAGCCCACTGAGGACTGTTCACCCTGTCAATCCCACTGAGGACTGTTCACCCTGTCAAGCCCACTGAGGACTGTTCACCCTGTCAAGCCC
>JACXGJ010018061.1:0-10581 GCA_016801105.1 Esox niger
TCAGAGTTCTGCCTGGACACATCCTAGATCTGTCCTGTAGGGCTCAGAGTTCTGCCTGGACACATCCTATCTCTATCCTGTAGGGCTCAGAGTTCTGCCTGGACACATTCTAGATCAGTGCTGTAGGGCTCAGAGTTCTGCCTGGACACATCCTAGATCTGTCCTGTAGGGCTCAGAGTTCTGCCTGGACACATCCTAGATCTGTCCTGTAGGGCTCAGAGTTCTGTCTGGACACATCCTAGATCTGTCCTGTAGGGCTCAGAGTCCTGCCTGGACACATACTAGATCTGTGCTGTAGGGCTCAGAGTTCTGCGTGGACACATTCTAGATCTATCCTGTAGGGCTCAGTACCCTACCAAATACAGGCCGGTTGACTGCCGTCTGACCTTATTGGATCACGGGAGGTCACATGATTGCCGTCTGGCCTTATGGGTTTTTCTGTATCTAAGAATACCCTGTTTGTTATTGTCAGCTGTTTGCTGACCAAAATAAGCTTTTTCAACTCATGGCAGAGTAGTTACCAGGCTTCACTCTAGCCGAGCACTGGGTTTCATGCAACTGGCCCTACAAGACCACTGCTTCCATTAGAAATCTACTGTCATGTTGTTGATATGAACTGTGACGAATGCATCAAAACTGATGAAATGGTTGATCCGTTGTTTATTCATGTACAGTTGAACAGTTTGTACCACCAGGCCCGTGCTCCCTGACCTGCCACTCTGAGGTCATCACATCAGCAAGTCACAAGGCCCCTTTAGTTAAGACTGTCACACTGGCTCCTTATTGAGAACCACTTTCTCCAGATTGGACACACCTGGCCCAGACCCGCTCCAGACTGGACACACCTGGTCCAGACCCGCTCCAGACTGGACACACCTGGCCCAGACCCGCTCCAGGCTGGACACACCTGGTCCAGACCCGCTCCGGACTGGGTAGAACACAGACACACCAGGCTGAGGAGAACATGCTACACCTCCACACCCAGAATGTGCAACGGGAAATCCGGAAGTAACCATTGTTATACTAAAGAGCTGGCACCAGTCACAGACACACACACACACACACACACAGGCAGACACACACACACACAAACACACACACACACCCACACACACACAAACCCATCCACACACAACATCCCTGTGGTTTGGGGTGCATCTCCTAAGAGGTGGTTAGGGCCAGGCCCAGGCATTTTCCCAGGCCCAGGCAACGTACCCTGGTGGCAGACAGAACCACAGAGAGGCTCAGATTAAAGACGGGGACAATGGAGGAAGAGGAGGGGGGGTCCAGTTGGTCCTCAGTGTGTGTGTCTGTGTGCGTCTGCGTGTGTGTGTGTCTGTGTGTGTGTATGTGTGTGTGTGTGTGTGTGAGAGAGGCACGCTAGGGACCGTGGTAGCGTTGGCCGCTGTCTCATGTGCCGTGAAACGTCTGAATTATCCCAGAATGTCAGGAATTCAGACCGAGGCACCATGGAGAACAGACTCAACCAGGGATCAAAGAGGATGGAGGAGTGTGTGTTGATGTGGTAGCGTGTGTGTGTGTGATGTGTGTGTGTGTGTGATGTGTGTGTGTGATGTGTGTGTGTGTGTGTGTGTGTGTGTGATGTGTGTGTGTGTGTGGACAGGGTTGTAAGTGTAAAAGTATTTTTATCTTTTTGTCCTTCAGCTGTTTTGGGAACATATCTTAGTTTCAGTATTACAGACTGTGTTCTGAGATGAAAATGGAACTGTTTGTGTGTGTGTGTGTGTGTGTGTGTGTGTGTGTAGTCTGAGAGCTTGCGTGGGGATCAGATAATACGATTCAATAATGAAGAGTCAAATGTGCCGGGCGCCCTGCTCTTCTTTACAGTGGAGACGCCACTCTCCTCGGTGGTTGTGACCAAAGGAGAAGGAAGGGGGGGAATCTCATCTTTCATTCTTTCTCTCTGTAATTACCACTTAATGCAGTTTGGCCCTCTGCAGACGTCTGTCTCTCTCTTTGTCCACAAAGAAGGAAATGTATCACTGCCAGAAATAAATCTGCCAGCCGTTTTACTATCATATATTTAGCACTGGAGTAGAGAAGTTAGTGTGGTTTTCAGCACCACCAGCTTCCGACTGCCATGGTCGTCAGACAGACAAAGAAGAAGATGATGAGGAAGACGAAGAGGCCCTAGGAAGCTGGCAGAGTGTCCAAGTTTGTATGTTCATGTTTAAATAAGAGAGTTTTGTGCATTAATAGACATTTGTGTGTTAGACTGCAGGCTTAACAGGATCTCACTGTCTCACTTCAGTGTTTGGCCTGGCCAGAAGACACACACTCCACAGGCTGTAATCTCAACACACACACACACACACACACACACACACACCAAAGGCTGTAATCTCAACACACACACACACACACACACACCACAGGCTGTAATCTCAACACACACACACACTCCACAGGCTGTAGTCTCAACACACACACAAACACACACACACACACTCCACAGGCTGTAGTCTCAACACACACACATACACACACACACGTACACTCCCATTAGACTGATATACATTATCCTTTCAATACACTTCCATTAGACTGATTTACAATATCATTTCATTACACCTCCAATAGATTGACATACATTATCATTTCATTCACTTTCCATTTATGTGTTATCGCCTGATCTTTCTTGTTCTACACTAACATGAGAACAGCTTTTTAACTTTCACATTGATATCTGAATTTCTTCAATCAAATTTTCCACTCTGCCAAGTTAAGAGATGTAATGAATGCTGGCTGACCTCTTTGGAAGGAGGACTGCTAGGTTCTGTTGTCAATGCTGATGGCAACATGGTCCAAAGCAGACAGAATCCTGATAATGTCAAATAATCCAATCAATCTAACCCACCAGTAAATTTATCATCCACAAAATGTTCTGAAATGGTATGTAATGGTAACTGAAAATATGGGAGTAATAAGCATGATAATGAATAAGCATGATAATGAATAAGCATGACAATGAATAAGCATGATAATGAATGGTATATTTGCCTGGGGGTTTGGGTTTTATGTATACAGTTCCGGAGAAAATTAAGAGACCACTGCAAATTGAACGCTTCTGTTCCTCACTTAAAACAGTCCTCTTCTGGTTGTGCCGGGTGAACATATTAAGAGTCCAAATGTTAATAGTTCAATGCATGTGGGCTGAGCCCAGAGTCTATTTAAACCCAGTCCAGATTGGAGGCAAAACCGGAGGGACAAGGACAGACGGGGGGGGTCAGCAGAGTGGTATCTGGAATCGTCAGGCATTTTCCTGATCTGCAACACAGCCAGGAGGACTCAGGACAGGGACGGCAACGAGTCAAGCCTGGTACTCCACAGGTCTGGGTTAAGACCTCATGTCCTCCCAAGTTTAAAACGACATGTGTGTTTCTATATGTGTGTGTTTCTATATGTATGTTTTTCTATACGTGTGTGTTTCTATATGTGTGCATTTGTGCCATTAGTTGCTACATGGCTTGTCTACATATGGATCTTTCAAACAGCTATTAACCGTTAGTTATCTCCTCGCTCTTCTCTTGCACCTCGCTTCCTTTCTCTATTCCTCTTTCTCTTTTCTCTTTCCTCCACTTCCTCTCACCCTCTCCCTCTCCTATCTTCCTCTCCTCTTTTCTTCCTCTCTAATCTTCTCTTCTCCTCCTGAACACTCATAGTAATCCTCTTCTAGGAAGAACTCTAAAATTATCTCCTGTTTGACTGCAAAGCAGGCGCCAGGTTTTCAAAATGGTTTTAGGGGCTTATTTCATCTCCAGCTGCCATCAAAGCGAAGTGTTCTCTGGACGACTCTGTGATAACACGCTGATCAGAGGTGTAACTGTAACCAAGGATTTAGGAAAGTGAAAGGTTGGCTCAAACTGTCTCAGAAGGTGCCTGAAAGTAATTCCTTATTCTAACATATGTCCTTTGTCCAGAACTTGTCCAGATCTAGTTTATTCACACTATTTACATTTAATCACAATCCGATCACAATGTGTCTTTAATAAATCTACACTTGGAACAAAAATAACTTAAAAAGAGGCATAGTACCATACATATATATAAGGATTAGTTACATGTGAACTCATCAGGGATACAGGTATGTGCTATTTCATAGTGACAAGATCCAGCCCTGTCATTGATCAAACAGTGTTTCAATTCTAAAATATGCGTAAAGGTATTTCCATTCAATATCTTATTTCTCTACCCTAAACCTAAAACCTATAAATTGCACTCAAATAGCACAGTGGTGATTGAAAATGGTCTTGGGCCAGCTATCACTATAAGAGACAACCATAACCTTTCTTCATTATGCAATGCAATATATTAGATTTAATGACAATTCTAACATTTATTGTCCAACAAATAGTTTCTGCAAAACAAAGCTCTGCATGTATTTATTTAGTGTTTAATAGCAACAGCACTACCTGATCTACTAAGACCAATTAAATAACAATTTTAGCCTTTCTTTTCTAGATTCAGAAACAATGATTATCCATTATTTACACAGCAGTTATGATTAAGTTTAACTATATTTTTTAAATACATTTTAATTCATTTATGTAAAAAACAATCTTTAGGTTGTTAGCATTCAGTGACTGATATCATTCTCAAAACTGACTTTACAAAGAATTGAAAAACATGGACAAACAGGAGAAATGAACAATAGCTACAGTATACAGCTCTTGAAAAATTAAGAGACCACTGCACTTTTTTCTTTCCTTTCTACAGAAGTTGAGTGAGGAACAGAAGGGTTCAAATTTATTACTTTTACCAGCAATTTCTTCTCCCGTTTTGTAGTTGCTTCTGAGCTGGTGTCTAGCAACTATCGATTAAATGAAATGCCAAGCATTAGTCACTGGCCCTGGTTGGTCAGCAAAACACAGCTGGAGGTGAGTCGCAATGGCTACAACTGTTGCAGTGTGCCACGATATTTCACCCTAACATCTAAATACTTACAATTTTGCTTAACTTTCACCTGGCCCTAATACCAAACCTGAAAACTGATCTGTAATCTCTAAACCTAAAGTAACTCTCTTTAACATTATGTCCAACTGTAAGTTTTTCTTTAAACCTTACCACAAAGACAGAAATAACATTTTCCTTATTGGGGATCAGAGAAAAATCCTTCTGAGGACTAATTTGTCAGATTTGAGGGGACTTTGGTTTTCCACATGTACACATATACATAGATCTCTCTCTCACACACACACACATACACACACACACACACACACACACATACACACACACACACACACACACACACACACATACACACACACGTACACAAACACATCGAAATCCTTATTTACAATCTACAATCAAAACTCAAATGTTTATGCAGATCTCCCATAGACATCAACATATGATTTATGCAACACTCTGACCACCACTGTGTCAACAGAGCCTCTGGTCTTTATGATGCATTTCTTGACAGAAAACACAAAGCAGACAGAGATTTGCTTTGTTGATTTATTTGTTCATATGTGTTTGGCTGCCTGCATTGTCATGAATGATAAGCATCTTCTCTATGAATTATCTCTTTATCGGTTTTAGTGTTTTAAACAGTGGCTAATATTAGACTGGAGCAGAAGTCTCTAAGAACTAGACTACACATTCAATCCCCCCACTCTCTCTACAGCCCATAAAAGAGTTAGTGATGTGGTGAAGGACTATGGTCAGAATGAAGTGATTATGGGAGAGAGTGAAGAGATAGAAGGAGGGAAAGAGAGCACTACACAACATGGCACTGAACAAACATTTTTCAGCCTTTTTTTCATTTGTTTTTCTCTTTGGTATGACTGTGGGGCATCCTCTACTGGCTTTTGGAGTCTGGAATTATAACCAGATCCTTTTTTGTTTTATTTTTTCTTCTGTCTTTTTTCTTTCTCTTTCTTTCTTCTTTCTGGTTCGTTTTATTTCCTCTGTTGTTGGTACATGTTTAATCTTGAGAAGAAAATGTGTTGAGCGTGGGAACAGGGGGACTCTTGGGGGATACTTTTTGTTGTTTTAGACTTGCGTGCGTTTCTTTTCTCTTTTTTCAACTCCAGGAAGAAAAAAACCAGTGTTGTGCCAAAACCTCATAAAGATAAAAAAACTGAGGGAGAGTAAAGCCGCAACACTCTGACAAAGATAGGCCCGGTCTACAGCAAAAGAGCTTTACAAATGACGATCTCCAGGGAGAGGGAGAGAGTGAGAGAAAAGAGGTGAGGGAATGGAGACAGAGATGGAGAGAGAGAGAGAGAGAGAGAGAGAAGAGAAGAGAATAGAGGAGGGGGAGCACGAGAAGAAGGGACAGGGAATGAGGGAAGAGAGAGGGAAACATTCCCCTTAGCCCACATTAAAGAAATAAAAACGAAAACAAACAGAAAAACATGTCTGACATGAAGAGGCTGGTTTCCGCGGCGACAGCACAATGGCTGCCTGTGGCTCTCAGGGGTCTTGCCGTCAGTCTGGGACCCGGCACCAGCGAAAGTCACCGCAGTCACAGAGTGTGTGTGTGTGTGTGTGTGTGTGTGTGTGTGTGTGAGAGTCATCAGAGGCCCAGTGCTATGGGAACTGCTATGAAAGGACCCCACGGCAGGGCCACAAAGGGCCCTTTCTACTTCCTCTCCTGAGCTTTTAGCCTCTATTTATCTCTGGGGAGCGGATGAGGTGGGTGGACTCATAACTTCCCTTTCTCTCCCTATCTCTCTCTCATTAACATGAGCTATTCCTGGAAAAAGAAACACCATCTTTCTGTTTTTATGCACATCATATGACCATCTCCATTGCGTTCCTTCACCTCTTACCATGCAGGAACACATGTAATTATACACCACCAGAGCGGAGTGTCTCTGGCATTGGTCACAAGTCTGAGGGAGTGAGGATTCTCTATGGAATACTGACACACAGCATTCCCAAATATATTCCTCTCTATGGAATACTGACACACAGCATTCCCAAATATATTCCTCTCTATGGAATACTGACACACAGCATTCCCAAATATATTCCTCTCTATGGAATACTGACACACAGCATTCCCAAATATATTCCTCTCTATGGAATACTGACACACAGCATTCCCAAATATATTTCTCTCTATGGAATTCTGACACACAGCATTCCCAAATATATTTCTCTCTATGGAATTCTGACACACAGCATTCCCAAATATATTTCTCTCTATGGAATACTGACACACAGCATTCCTATATTTGTCTCTCACTCTTTGGAATATGTAGATAGCCATATGCTACCAAATTTGCTCATCCGTTCAGAACACAGATACACTGACATCACATTAAACAGTACAGTAATTCCCAGATTTCATGTTTTGAAAGGTTCTCTAGGTCCAGATACACAGTTAGGTTATTGGTTAGTATTAGTTAGGCTTATATTTAGGATTAGTTAGGGCTATGGTTAGGATAAGGATTATAGTTAGGATTAGGGTTATGGTTAGGATTAGTTAGGGTTATGGTTGGAATAAGGATTATGTTTAGGATTAGGGTTATGGTTAGGATTAGTTAGGGTTATGGTTAGGATAAGGATTATGTTTAGGATTAGGGTTATGGTTAGGATTAGTTAGGGTTGTGGCTGGAATAAGGATTATGTTTAGGATTAGGGTTATGGTTAGGATTAGTTAGGGTTATGGTTAGGATAAGGATTATGTTTAGGATTAGGGTTATTTTTAGGATTAGTTAGGGTTATGGTTAGGATAAGGGTTAGGGTCAGGATTGGGGTTATGGTTAGGATTAGTTAGGGTTATGGTTAGGTTAGGATAAGGGTTAGGGTCAGGATTGGGGTTATGGTTAGGATTAGTTAGGGTTAGGGTTAGGATAAGGGTTAGGGTCAGGATTGGGGTTATGGTTAGGATTAGTTAAGGTTAGGGTTAGGATAAGGGTTATGGATAGGAGGTGTAGAATGTCTTACATTTAGTTATAGGATTAACATTAGGTTGTTGGGGTTATGGCTAGGCTGAGGTTAAGGTTAGGGCTAAAATGAGGAAAATATGTTTATTTAAAAGCAATCAATTTTTCTGATTCATTTAGATATTTAGGTTATACATGTCTGTGTGTGTGTATGCGTGCATGTGTGTGTGTGTGTGTGTGTGTGTGCGTGTGTGTCTGTGTGTGTATGTGGGTGTGTGTGTGTGTCTGCATACAGTGGTCTTATAATCCTTACTGGATAAAGGGTTAACTGATCCCAGGCCTGTAAAAAAACATAAGACTGTACAGTCCCCTCCAAATGTATTGGAACGGCAAGTCAAATTCCTTCTTTTTTTGATGGTCACAGAAGACATTTGGGTTTAAGATCAAAGGTGAGTATGAGAAAAAGAGTTCAGAATTTCAGCTTTCATTTCCTGGTATTCACATCTAGATGTTTTAAACAACTCAGGACAGACCACCCTTTGTTTGAAACCACTTATTTGTCAAGTGAGCAAAACTATTGGAACATGTGACTGACAGACATTTCTTGTTAACCAGGTGTTGACTTTTAGGTTGATTGCTCAAACATTAAATAGCTCTGCATGAGTAGTCTAAGTTTCCATCCTTGGTTTAAACCTTTAAAGACTGAGTTTCTTGTTAAAGAGGAAAAAATAGCATGAAAACCAGAGAGCTGTCTATAGGAGAAAAGCAAGCCATTGTCAAGCTGAGAAAAGAAGGAAAATCGACCAGAGCCATTGGACAAACAATGGGCATAGCAAGCACAACAATTTGTAATGTCCTGAAAAAAAAGAAACTACTGGTGTACTGAGCAACAGGTTGGCCAAGGAAAATAACAGTAGTTGATGACAGAAATATTGTGAAAAACACCTTAAAGAATCAATAAGTGATAACACCAACCTCCATAGTGCAGGGGTAAAGGTATCACAATCCACTGTTCGAAGACTCAGAGAGCAGAAATATAGAGGCCACACCACAAGATGCAAACCACTCATCATCAGTAAGACTCAGAAGGGCAGATTGAAACTCACGAAGAAGAACAGAGAAGAGCTGCAAATGTTCTGGAACACAATTATATGGACTGATGAGACCAAGATTCATCTCTACCAAAGTGCTGGAAAGGCCAAAGTGTGGAGAAAGAAAGGAACTGCTTATGATCTGAAGCATACAAGCTCATCTGTGAAGCATGGTGGAGGTAATGTCATGGCTTGGGTGTGCATGGCTGCTTCTGGAACAGGCTCATTCATATTTATTGATGATGTAACTGATAATGGTAGCAGCAGAATGAATTCAGAAGTGTACAGAAACATTTTGTCTGCCAATTTACAGAGAAATGCATTGAAACTAATCAGGAGGAAGTTTAGGACAATGACCTAAAGCACACTGCCAACAAAACAAAGGACTTCTGCAGGGAAAAAGTGGAAGGTTTTAGACTGGCCAAGTCTGATCTTTACCAAATAGAGCATGCATTTTACCTCCTTAAGAGGAGAGTGAAGGGAGAAACACCCCGAAACAAAAAAGAACTGAAAGAAGCTGCGGTAAAAGCCTGGAATAGCATCACAAATGAAGAATGCAACAGTTTGGTGATGTCGATGGGTCACAGGCTTGAGGCAGTTATTGCAAGCAAGGGTTATGCCACCAAATTTGAAATGTTATTTACTTTAAGATTATTTGTTCCTTTACTTTTGCTCACCTAAAAATGCTGTGGTCTAATACAAACAGTGATATGTCCTAATTTGTTTAACACATCTAGATGTGAATACTAGGAAATTAAAGCTGAAATTCTGAACTCTTGTCTTATACTCATCTTTTGATTTTAAACCCAAATGTCTTCAGTGACCAACAAAAACAGAAGGAATTTGCCTTTCTGTTCCAATACTTTTGGAGGGGACTCTATATTGTCTTGTTCTCTGTCATTTTAAAACAGCAAAATACATTTAAAATTATTTCAAAGCAGAATTTGAAGTTGAGAGGGATTGAAAAGGTATTGAGCCCAACCTTGGTTTAAGGTACACTTTTATTTTGACCTCTAATAAAGGTTCAGATATTCCGATTCAATACCAGGTCTCTCTAGGTAACACCCCAGCCATTGACAATCCTGATTATCTCCAAGGAATAGAATATCTGAACAGAGATGGCACCCAGGCTAAGGAAAATATACACTTTGAAGAAAGATGTTACCAGGCTAAGGAAGATATACACTTTGAAGAAAGAAGACATCCAGGCAAGTGAAGTTGTACACTTTTTATTAATTTGCATTGTAAGACATGTTTTTAGTGTATGTAATCATTTGCATTGTAAGACGTGTTTTGAGTGTATGTATTCATTTGCATTGTAAGACGTGTTTTTAGTGTATGTATTCATTTGCATTGTAAGACGTGTTTTTAGTGTATGTATTAATTTGCATTTTATAGCATGTTTTTAGTGTATGTATTCATTTGCATTGTAAGACGTGTTTTTAGTTTATGTTTTAATTTGCATTGTAAGACGTGTTTTGAGTTTGTGTATTCATTTGCATTGTAAGACGTGTTTTGAGAGTGTGTATTCATTTGCATTGTAAGATGTGTTTTGAGTGTATACAATCATTTGCATTGTAAGACGTGTTTTGAGTGTATGTAAGCATTTGCATTGTAAGACGTGTTTT
>JACXGJ010018062.1:0-10577 GCA_016801105.1 Esox niger
CATTGGGTTCTGTCTGCAAGATTTTTTTTTTTTTTTATGTAGCTCCTCAGTTTGTAATTGATGAAAATGATTTGATCTTTCAACAGATACAGCGTATGGCTGTATCTGGAATAATTCAATACATTTTGCGGGAAATAGCCCCCTTCTGTCAAATCTGACAGCGAGACATGCATAGAGTTCAACCGCCGTCAAAAACAATTGGAGTCTAATTCGTTTCTCTTCTGTAAGTTTTTTACAACGCTCATTTTCTGAGCGTGAAGGGCTAGCATATTAAGGACAACATCAGGCGCATAGGTTGTGGGCATAAGTTGGTCTTATAAAACTGGACAACACAAGCTTTTAACATAAATCCCAAGAAGTCTTGAGGAAGTGATCTCTGCCAAGGGATCTGAATACTTATGAAAATGTGATATCAGATTTTTTCTAATACATCTGTAAACATTTCTATACCTCTTGGTCATTACAGGATAACATGTGTGGATTAATGAGAAACAAGAAACCAGGCAAGCCTAGTTCAGCCAGCCTGCAATGGAAAGTGTTGCCCTCTCGAGATTCGAACCCGGGTCACCCACATGGAAGGGTGTCATTAACCACTGCACAACAGAGCTGTACATTTGATGGGTGTCAGTATAGCCTCTTGTGTGTACCCTGAACAAATCCTCTTTTGCCACAGGCCGTTTCAACAGCTAATTGGCCATTTGTGAATGATATTGATACAGTTAAACTGATTAACATGTCTTACTATGTTTACTTCCGCCACAAGTAACATCAATGAACTGTATGGCGTTTGCCATTGGCTGTTTTAACAGCGTATTACCCAGTAATAGGCTTTATCAGTATCTACTAACTTACAGGATTCATAAAGAATTGAGCAATTGCTAGCGAGTCTGCCAAAGCTATTTCATTTCATGGCATAAATATGTATTTCTTTCTTTCAAGACATAACAAAGCACTTTTTTCTTTCATTAGTGAATGACATTGATACAATAACTATCAATAACTAACTTTTTCATCAAGTGAACAGATGAGAGATTCATGGAATTCATGGAATTCATACTGCATACTTCTGTGAGGAGATCCGAACACAAGACCAATAGTTTGCAGGTCTGCTGTACTAACCACTACGCTATTTAACCAAGGCTAGTCTCAGTCAGTTAGTCAGTGACATATTCACTTTGAGACATTTTCTTCCTCCTAATAGTTTTACATACAACTGGAGAAAATACACACACACATGCATTTAACTGGTATTATGATGCCTCATTGGTCAATAAAATACACCCAATCAACCATATTGACTTTAGATTATGACTTTCATTTCTTAAATGTAGAAATGAACAGACGTTTAACCTAGTGTGGGTTGGTTGTGCTGCCTTTGGTGGCTGCATAGGCATTAATGCTGTAACAAAAACAAAGCAGACATGCTAGATAGTCATAGCGCAGCCAATAGCAACAGCTCAAATATCAAATATGTCTTTTAAGGTAGTTTTGATGATATAAAATGCTGTGAAATAAATGTCTACTTTACTTAATAAATGCAAGCATGAGCAAGAATGAATGACAGCATGATGAAAGATGCCCATATGTTACTTCCCAATTTCACCACCACAACTCAGGTTGGGCTGATGTACATTCTTCAGAATTTGATTTATTTATTAGGGCAATGTTTAGCCCACATCCTCCAACTGTAAAGGTGGGGGTGTAAAGGGACCAGGCGCAGGCAGATTGCAGTAAATATAGACTTTAATTGAAAAAAAACACTGAGTACAAAACTGAAAGAAAGGAAAGGGCCTGGTGTCAGTGATGATGGGAGACAAGACCATGAATGAGCCCGGGGTGAGTTCGTGGAGTGACAGGAACTAGGGGTGTACGGCACGGTTGCGCTGATCCTCACCGTACCATGACACCAACACTGTTGCAAGACTATGGGTGAGACCAGGAATACTAGAAAAAGATTGGCTGTCAGGAGGGGGTTTCAAATTAAATTGTAATTATTTGCAGTAGTTGGGGAGAGTCTGAAAACAATAAAGACATGTTATCCTTCTGTCAAAGACTACCTCTTTTTATTTGGTTTATCCAACTATAACCAGCCAACGTCTCCTTTGTGGTCACAGCAGTCAGTTCATAGTTCACAGTCATTTCGATTTGTTAACTGTTTAGTTTCTGTTTAGATGCATTTTGGAATTTTGTGTTTCTAGTGCATTGTAAGTAGTATTTCTGCTCGTTTGTTACATTCCTTTCTGGTTTCAATGCAAATTTAATATTCAGGAAAATAGACACCTGGTTGTTCTATTCAGTGCCCCAGTGGTCCATTTACACTCTGCTGCAAAAAATAATGTGATGAAATCCCTAGTATATTGTTTTACATGTCTCCATAGACAGGATCACAAGACAGACCTGACCCTAATGCCTGGGCCCTCACTGTGATCCTGTGACCAGTTTTTCAAAATAAGTTTCAGTTGGAGTTTTGAAAATAAAATGCAAACAAATGATTAGCAAAATGGATTGAATATTCATATGTAAAAGCAAAAGGTGAACAAACATACAAAACACATAGCGGATGCAAACAATAATCCATTGGGAGTACAGAGAAAGGAGCAACGTGTATAGTGTCCTTGGTGAATGGTAACAGGGAACAGGTGCACAGGAGGGAGGAGCGTTCAGTGTGACTGCTGGTGGTGCAGTCCAGTGGTTAGTAGACCACAGTAATGAAAATCAGATATCAAGGTTCTGCAAATTCAGCTATTGTGTGTGACCCCCTACCAACATTAGCTACGAGCATTGAGGGTCTTTCTGAAGACCCTGTCATGGTCAGCCCAATCTCCAGACCTTAACCCCATTGAAAACCTCTGGAATTTGATCAAGAAGAAGATGGATGGTCACAAGCCATCAAACAAACCCGAGCTACTTGAATTCTTGTGCCAGGAGAGGCATAAAGTCACCCAACAGCAATGTGACAGAATGGTGGATAGCATGCCAAGATGCATGAAAGCTGTGATACACATTTAAGTTAGGTCTCCCCAATTGGAGGCAGGTGCAGATCGTTGCCTCCAATTGGGGAGACCAAACTTAAATAGAGATGCCTAGAGGCATCTCTTTTTGTCTGTCCTGACTATGGCCCCAGCTCAGTGCAGAGATGGCTAGGGGCATAGCCAGGACGTGACAGGTTATGCCATTAACTTTAAGATTTTGGGCTACATTACTTGACTTCATATCATTTCTGTTGTGATCTTTTGGACCTGTTCTACTTGTAATTCATGTTATTGAATCAAATTTAAGGATACAGATTAAATTAGACCTTGGATAATCAATTCCAAGACATGTAACATTTGTTACATGTGCTTGTTCCAGGCACCCCTGGAAAAATGTATATTTCTGTAAACAGATGTTGACCTGACCTCTATATGACGCTAATTGCAACTTGCCACCTTTCTGCAATAGGCTATAGAAAATGTAACACGTCCAGTTAATGGTTTCAACTTTCCAGAACAATGCTGTTAAAATGAACAGTGCCAGTCAATGGAAGGAGAGACCATTACAATGATTAGTATGAAAACTGGTCAGATCTACACACCAGAACCCACAGGTCTCAGCAAAGGACCTTCAGAACAGTTTAGATTGTGCAAAATGGAGGCATGTTTCACTTTGTAACATGTAGAGAGGAGATCAACTATATTGTTACTGCAGTAAGCAGCATTATCAACCATCTACCTCCTAATGATGGCCCTCTACTGTATCATATATAACCAAGAAATTGCTACTCAAAGAAAAAACTGACCATGGCAGGCATATGAATGTATGCATGTGTCTGTATTATTACGGTCCTAAACCTTGGTTTCTAAACCTCCCAGCTAGGGGTAGTGATGAGCTCTATAGCAGACTTGCGCAACTCAATAGCTGGCTGAAAACAGAGTTTGGCCCGTAGCAGGAGGTAGAGTTTTTAGATAACTGGCTCTCTTTGGGACTTACACAGAAATAGGGTCAGGCCTGATCTGCTCAAGAGTGACAGACTACATCCTGTTAGCCAGCCTGCGAGCATAGTGGAGTCTGTTGATAGCATAGCTAGAGAAATTAGTAGTTTGGTCTATTGCAATTGTGACTCGTCCCAGGCTGAGAAAAGTTAAACAAGGAAGCGCTAACAATAGCAACCTTACTAAGATAAAACTTTCCTCCACCTCAGTAACAAATATAAATGTCTGTATTACCTTGCATCTCAAAATGGGACTCCTAAATGTTAGATCCCTTGCTCCAAAGGAAATTACAGTAAATGGATTAATCTCTGGCCATGAACAAGATGTTTTGGGCTTGTGTGAAACATGGCTAAAGCCTGATGAATTTACTGCCCTAAATAATGAGTTTCCAGAATTATTGTCTAACCTTGTAGTCATGGCAGATATTATTCTAATTTTGGGCGATTTCAATATTCATATGGAAAAGTCAAACGACCCTCTTCAAAAAGCCTTGAAGCGATAATTGAATGGGTTTTATCCAACATGTCTCAGGTCCAACGCACAGCCACAATCATACCTTAGATTAGTCCTGTCACGAGAAATAGATATTTTACATGTAATAATTTTCCCTGTAAATCCTGGAATATCGGATCACGGTCTTATTACATTTACCGTAAAAACAGTCTCTTCAATACATTTGCAAAGTAAACAAAAAAGCAACGCTCAACAGGTGAAGTGGATCTTAACTTTAGCTGTAATGAATACATTAACTTCTTAGATTAAAATATCCCAAATTGTCAACTAGACCCGATTCCAACAAAACTACTTAAGCAGCTATTTTCGGTGGTACGTCTGCCAATGTTGAACGTAATACATTTCTCCATTTCCTTCGGATGTGTACCAAACTCACAAAAAATAGCAGAAATTAAGCCTGCTATTATTGAATCTCCCATTTCTCTCAAAAATCTTAGAAAAATGTGTTTCCCAACAGCTGAATGCATTCATGAATTGCTCTAGTCCTGTTTCAGACCCCATCATAGTAATGAGACTGCACTCGTGAAGGTAACAAATGACCTTTAATGGCATCAGACAAAGGTTCCACATCCGCCTCTTGATCTTAGTGCTGCTTTTGACACTATTGATCACTCCCTTCTCTTAGAGAGATTGGAAACCCATATTGGGCTACGTGGGAATGTTCTAGCCTGGTTTAAATCTTATTTATCCGAAAGATAGCAGTTTGTATGTGTGGGTGGTGTATCCTCTGACAAATCAAAAGTATGTTTTGGTGTTCCTCAAGGCTTGGTTCTGGGCCCTTTATTGTAATCACTTTATATGCTGCCTTTTGGTGATGTAATCCGGAATCACAATGTCAATTTTCACTGCTATGCTGATGATAAACAGTTATATATTTTGATGACGCATGGAGAAACCCCAAAATTAGCTACTTTGGAAGCATGTGCTTCAGGCATTTGGAAGTGGATGACAGAGAACTGCTCATTTTAGGATCCAAGAGTTTTGTTGGCAGATCTCACTGTGAACCTCGACGGCTGCATGGTGGTATCCCCATAAACTGTAAGATATCTCGGCATTACCCTTGACCCTGATCTCTCCTTTGATTGATAGAATGTTTCTCAAGAGTTGCTTATTTTCATCCTCAAAACATTGCAAAAATCTGAAACGTTTTATCAAAAACGGATGCAGAAAATGAAATCTTTTTTTCGGTTACCATGATAGAATAAATAAATAAACGTAAATTAGTGCTGTACACGGCTGCTAGAATCCTAAGTGGGAAAATATATTGAACACATTACTCTAGTACTTGCTTGTTTTACACTGGCTGCCTGTTAGGTTAGGGATGATTTTAAGGTTTTATTGTTAACCTATAAATCAATACATGGACTTAATCCTACTTATCTCTCTGAAATGATCCAGCCATACATACCTGCACATAACCTTTGATCGCAAGATGCAGGCCTTTTAACTGTACCTAAAATGTCTAAACAAACAGCCGGAGGCAGGGCCTTCTCTCACAGAGCTCCACTTCTGTGGAATGATTTGCCATTTAAAGTTAGAAATGCAAACTCAGTGTAAACCTTCAAATGTCTACTAAAGACTCACTTTGGTTGATGCTTGGCAATGTGGGTGGATTGATTTCCTGCCTGTTGGGCCCTGTCCGGGGTCTTCCCCGGATAGGGCCACAGTGACATTAGACCCCCGTATCAGCCCCAAGGTCTGAAGCTGCTACATTATTGTGCTGGGGGGAGTAGGGTCTACATTTTCCCTCTCTTCTGTCGTTTTAAACTTAGGACATGAGGTCTTGGCCCACACCAGCGAAGTACCAGGCTTGCCTCCTTGCTGTCCAAGTCCAAAGTCCTACTGGTTGTGTTGCAGATCAAGACGATACCTGACAATTTCAGCTGCCACTCTGCTGACCCCCCGTCTGTCCCGGTCCTTGTCCACCTGGTCATGCCTCCGATCTGGGCTAGGTTTAAATAGACATGCATCAATTAACTGTTACAATTTAGACTGTTAATATGTTCACCCGGCACAGCTATAAGAGGACTGGTCAACCCTCTGAGCCTGGTTCCTCACTAGGTTTCTTCCTAAATTTCTGCCTTCTTAGGGAGTTTTCCAAGCCACTGAAGTTCAACACTACTGTTGTTTGCTCCTTGGGGTTTAAGGCCGGGTGTTTTGTAAATGCACTTTGTGACTACTGCTGATGTAAAAAGGGCTTTATAAAATGTATTTGATTGATTGAATAATTAACCAGTGTCTCGTTCTTGAATGTAACCAAACATTTAAAAACTGTTTTAGAGACACTTCAGTCTTCAAATTAATTCATTTCAGTTGTATGTTATGTAACTATTTTAATTTTGAAAAAAATACAATTAAATGGTATTGGACCTAGTGTTATATCTTGACAGAATATATTGAATGAAATAGCATGGACTACATTGTAACGTTAGTTAACTCTTCTTCCTCCATTAGTGATATTCAGGAACCCCCATATTAAGTAACATTGTTGTTAAACTGGGGCCGAATAGACACGATTCACGACAGGAATGCCAACTCTCCAATTATATATTGAAAAAAAAATCTATAAAGCACTCAGGTCAACCCCCCAAAAAAGTTACTGGTAAACAATATATCTGTGATAGTAGTATGATCCTGTCAGCTCCTGCTGAAGTCAAGCAAGAGCTGACAAAATAAATATATACACATTTTTCACTGTTGAATGCATGTAGGGGAAACATCTTGTCAACATTAATATGGACATTTCTACACTTTTAGGTTGTTGTCTACCAAGTTAGCTTAATACAGCTAACAGGGTGGACATTTTTACCTGAAGTTAGCTTTTAGCCTTCTTGTGTTTGCAATACGGCTAGCAATATTGATAGCATGAATACTTCATGAGGAATTTAAATATTTTCACAAACATGTTTTGAAATCATTCATTTTGATTGATCTCCGCTATTTTTAGGCTTAACAGTGTAGACACGTTGTGTTCAAACACACTAAAATCACTTAATACAAACATTAATATCAGATAGTATGTGAAATTGAAAATTACTCAGCTTACCACAGTGGAATTTCCCTCCACTGATGTGATGTCACCTCATGAGAGTGATGTAATTGGGAAATATTTCTTGAAAAGCAGCTCAACAGGGTGGACAGTGACCGCTGCCTGAAAAACTAAATGGAATAAGTATTTTTCCAAACAGACACATTTCTGGGAGCCCTAAGCCAAATGTTATTTGGGTGCCCCCTAGAGGACTGGGGCCCTAAGCAACTGCTACTGTCGCTTATGCCTAGGGCCGGCCCTGGATACAGACCAGATTTTGCAAATGAAGCTGAATTTTCAGCGTGTAGTGTTCATGTTAGCTATTTATCACAGGCAAAGCATCAGAACTATAATCATACAGTCCAGGTAGGCTTATCACCTAGCTATACATACCCTTATGTTGGTAATTAGTCACAAAGTGGATGTCATGTCCTGCTCCTAAAATCTACTTGCATCCCAGTCACGAGAAACAAAACACTGGGGATAAATTCATGCATAGTTGTTTTGATATATACCATTTATCATGAAATGTAACATAAAAAGTAGTGTTACAGAATGGTTTGTTATGACAGACTTGCATAGGATTTATAACTAGTCATAATATTACACAATGTCAATATTTCAAAAACATTTATATTACAGTGTCTTGACCATGTTATGACATGTTATGTCAGCTGACATGATATTTTATGTCATGGTTTGACAGAGTTATGATCATGTTAAGTAAAGTGTTACCAGTTGTTAGAAATCAGCCATGTCGTATAGTGGTAGTAACAATAACTTGCGTACTCGGTTGTCAAGGGAGAGAGTAATTCAATTGTTTATTGCAGCATATTGATAGTCTATTAGCACATGATGTTACAGGCTCAAACTCTTCCCTACTCTCTTAGTCTATCTCTTCTCTCTCAACTGTAATGTGGGGTACGAGCTGTTAAATACCTTGGGGGGTGTGTTTACCTAACAAAGCCAAGACCCTAACCCCCACACCAAATGGTCTATGCATACATTCCTGTTGTTACCAGAGCCCAACAGGCCGAATCTTAACTTTCCGTTATTCTCAACATCTAGGCACAATCACTTCTAATGAACCATACATCCATATTGTAGTTGTTAATGCTCAAATCCTACATTCCCCCCTATCAAACATTTAAAGAAAAACATTACATGTTTGATAAAACATTACAAGTACAATTAAATTCCTAATGAAAAGAAAAGGCCCATACACTTATGTTACAAACTTAGACAAAACAACAAAAGGATTTTCTGACCAATGAGGTCTTATTGTTCCTCAAATGAAAATGAATGTAAACAAGACAATTGACACACCACACTCCGACACATAACTCAATGTCTGATAGTCACCAATCCCATTCCCATCTCAGATTATAAGGGTTGAGAAATATTTTGACATCAACCGGCTACTATCAGTGTTAAAGGTGTTCAGCTGAAAATCTGTCGAAAAACATGACATCATGATGAAACATTTCCCCAAGTCCATTGAACAATCAAAACCCCCCTTAACCATATCATGATTCATGCGACAATATCATACAAAAGACTTATGCATATCCGGTTGTACCTGTGAAAGATTCTACCTTTAAAATAGGGAAAACATCTACCTTCGACAGGGACCACCTATAATAGGGAACTATTCACTATCCAAACATACCATGATAGCAGTCGTAATGTAGATCATTAAGCATCATCACAAATACACCAAAGTCCAATATAGGGATTGTCATCGTACGGAGTTTCTCACCTGTCTTGCGAGAAACAAACATTCATACATACAAAATCACCATATCAGTTCATTAAGGAAAATCTTTGATTGTAAGGAAAAACGTTAGTGTTCAATCAGGTGTCCTTTAGTTCTCGTCTTCAGTTTAGTTTGTCTTGCATCAGTGATGAAAAGTTCCGATGTCAGTTATTGCAGTCAGTGTGATGTGGACCCAGCAAATTGCCTGGTTGTCCTAACAAGTCAGTGTGGGTGTGTAGTAGAACAGTGAGTTTCCAAAACTTTACCAATTAAAGATAAACACCACAACAGTGTCTCCCACTGTGTTGGAACCATGTGAACTTTCCAGTCAACTGTCCCGTGGTACTCTGACCTGTAGCATGTGGAGTCCTTCAGGACTCAGGTGGATTCTCCTCTCATCTCGTCGTCGATGATGATTCATCTAGAAATGGAGTGTGAAGCCAAGTGATCTGACACTGGCATCGTTCTGTCATGTGAGTGGTCAAGAAGATTTGAAACTGATTCAACCAGTGTTGTTGTTGAAGTCCTTCTAGAACATGTTGCTGGTACTCACACACTCAGTTGTCTGTGTCCAGTCAGTGACGTGATGCATCATCAGAAGCGGGGTTGTGATGTCCCAATCTGTTGAATGTATAACTGCAAAACAACGATTAGTGTGGTTCAACAGTCCATCGGACCTTCATCCACTGGGTATTGTTCCATCAACTTCCAACAATGAAGACTAGATCAGTCCGGAAAACTTGTGGATCTCAAAAGTTCCATCATCAGAGTGAAGCGTTCACCCTATTCAGACAAATTTCCAGAAAAGTCTATGTCAAAGTTCCTTTTCCATCTAGAACTGGCTTTTTTGTGGTTAGACTCCTTGTGCTATATTAATGCTCAATAGCAGCTAGCAGTGGAATAAGATTGTCGGACTTGACTTTGCTTAGCCAAATTAGAAATGGTTAGATCAACTCTATTCAACCATAAAACTGTTAGACATTCCATCAAACAATACAATCTAAAAATAAACCAATTAAAAACCTCCTGTAAATGGAAAATGTAAAACATAACAGATGCAGATGCTCCGTTATAACTCTGCAAACAGGAAAACTCAGTTTTTTATTGAAGTCCTTATAATTACCAATTTGATTTGCCTTGAGCCCTTAGCTCAACTCTTTCCAATCATAATCAATTATCATATCATACATCCCCCCTGCCTTCACTTCATTAAGTCAATGGAAAGTGACACCATGAGTGAATGCAGAACAATGACAAATACGGTCACAGGAGGCGCCATCCTGAACCCGCACTGGCCATCTTTTCAGGA
>JACXGJ010018063.1:0-10577 GCA_016801105.1 Esox niger
TCCACCCTCTCCACTCCATCTCATCCACCCTCTCCACCCCATCACTCCCTCTCATCCACCCTCTCCACCCCATCACTCCATCTCATCCACCCTCTCCACCCCACCACTCCCTCTCATCCACCCTCTCCACTCCATCTCATCCACCCTCTCCACCCCACCACTCCATCCTAAGGCAGGTTGTAGAGTTGATAGGAGCGCTGGAGCTGATTAGATTGTTTGTATTCTATAGGCCCAGGAGGAGGAAGCTCCCCTCTGATGCTCTGTGTCAATAAGCTGTCTCCCCACTGGGGCCGACAGGCCAACGTGTCCTATCAGTCACGCACGCACGCACGCACACACACACACACACACACACACACACACACACGCACGCACACACAAAGACAAAACAAAGACAGAACAAAGGGCAGTGTGTGTGATCATCTCCGTCCGTGCATGTTTGTGTGTGTGAGAGAGAGACAGACAAATAGAGAAAAAAATAGTCAGTACTGTTCAACCCCAAGGGTCCGAATTACAACTAAATGAGGAAGAATCTTTTAGGGCAGTCTACACAGAAGACCACAAAGAATGTCATATTGGAGGTAGCATGGTCCGCATCACTGGAATGTCCTGCTACAGCAGCAGACCAGACCATGCTGTTGACTGCCTGCCTGGCTGCAGTTAGCATAGCTGTGGTTTGCTTTGCTTTACAGATATCTCAAGTGTGTATGTAGTGTGCTTTCATTCTTGGTTCAGACAACGGAACAGTCTTTTATATAACATCGTTTTTTTACTCATCTCATTTCCAATGTACATTATACAGTATTTGGACAGTGTCACAGTGGGACATTCGTTTGTGGCTTTATAATTCAGTACTTTGGACTTGAATATGATACAATGACTCGGGCTGAAGTACAGACTGTCAGCTTCAATGTCAGGGTATTTTCAATAATAATAAAAATTACTGCATATTTGGTGACAAATGGCAGTAGGTTAACTTCTACTTTACAATAAATAAATATACCAACTTGCCAATAAAGGTCCCCGAAATCAGCAGTCTCACTAGGAGAATTAGGTCTCGGGACATATAATGTAAGTCATCCATTGTATCTTTAATATTTTGTTTTAATTATGTATAGTGTCATAGAGGTCTTAAGCTATTTAAAATAGGAATGTACATACAAGTGTCATATTTTCACCATCCTCATATTGCAGACAGAGGAGACAAGCCCTGCACTATTAGTGATAGCAGAAGAAACAACTATTGCTCTTTAGGATGTCCCATTTTCTGAATGCGACAAACATATCCTGATTTTTGCTACCAGTTGGTCTTCGGACCTCTTAAAATAGGTTTAAAAAAGTGTGTGTGTGTTGGTGGTGTAGTGTTCCAGGCTATTTGTCACAGGTCAGTGCTCTAGCCAGGGTTAATTATGACCCCCAGCTACATTTTGAATCAAAACCCCATAAACAACACGGCCTGTGCATGGTTAGCTACAGTCAATCACAGGGGATAGCATTAGTCTACCTATTTGGAGCTGTGGAGGGGACTTATACAGCTTTAGGGCAGGTTACGGGAAGGGAGCTGACTGAGCTGTTTGTGTGGTTAAATGTGTATGTGCGCGCCTGCGTGTGTGTGAGTGGAGGGAGCACAGAGAAAAAGATAGAGGCCCATGGGTGTCGCCATGCAGAAGATAGCATCAGACTCCCAATCAATAGGCTCATTCAGGACACACAAAGACCCGGAACCTGGCTATGAAGATATACTGTGATACAGTCGACATGAGCTCACTATACTGACGTCTACAACAGTATAGCACCTCCTTGGCGACCTTTAGGAGTCATGCTAAATGTGTTCGGCAGGCACACTTCACCAGACGGTCACCAGCCAGAGATGACAAGGTAAACAGTTGTGTTGTTCAGGTTCACCAAGGTTCACCAACAACCAACACACTAGTAGGAACGGCTCTGGGACGCCATCCATCCATCTATCATCCACCCCCAGTTAGGTCTAAAGATTTTGTAGCCATTTGTCACGACCAAAAATCCTCATGGTCTCCATCCTCACCTTTTTCATCTCCGACTCACACCCAACCCAACAGTTGACAGTCTATGGGAACTGGTGTGTTTGTCAACCACACATCCCAACACACAGCCTCTCTCCGATGACCTAAACATGTCGTCGAACCAAAGATCCTAAACACACATCCTGATGCAGTCTCCTTTCAGGAAAATACTACACAAAAAATGATGCTTTAGATTAACTTAATTGAATTGTGGACAGTGGTTGCATGCAATAGGTTTAAGTTCATTTACATTTCTGAAAATATTTTTGGAACAATATGAAAACTTTTGTTGCAAACAAATCCAAATCAAGTTCAACTTAATAAAAGCCTAATAAAAACCTGGGAACTTCACCAGAGTTTTGCAAAGCTACCCACAAGATATTGGCTTGCAAAGGAATGCATGCTTTCTACTGGAATCTGACATTTTGATAGGAAGATGGATTTTTATGTAATAGTTACAATCATTTCAGTAGTGGGGAAAAAGTTTTTGATTACTTTAGACAAACGTATGTGTTTGATGTTTGTGTAGCTCGACGAATTTATCATTCAATGTACATGCAACAAAGGATAATAAAACAATTCCAAAATATCAACCTGAAGCAGAGCATGCTGGGAAGTTTTTCATTTAAAACGTAAAAAAATGTAGTAAAAGTCAGTCATTAGGGACATTTCACTAAGTTTGAGTAAACATTTGAGCAAAAAATACACTAGGGTTTACAATGTATAACATGATGTAACAACAATATGAAGCCATATTGCATTTAGTATCTTGATTTTCAATGGAGGGTGAAGTAATTGAATTAAGCTGTTTCTACACAAAGTAATCAAATTCAGTATGAATCTAATCTCCTTAACACAACACTGAACATTTATCAAACATTTTGAAAATCTACGTTGTATTGGCGTAATATTCTTAAGTAAAATGAACAGCCATTGAAAATATAATTTTTTTCACTCCTGTGGTAGCCGGTCTTAAAGCAGGCTCACAGCTTTACAAGTGACAGTGGTAATCACTGTTAAGGGGTGGAAATAGCTGGGGAAATATACCATGTCAATTTACATTCTGTGTCGACGTTGGTCTCTGCCACTCACTTTCAGTGATGTGGTCATAGAAACAAAACTTAACTTTAAACCAAGTAGGATAACTAGAATAACTGTATGTCTTACTACACTGACAGCATTATGATTGTTTGAATGTATGACCATAGGGATAAACTGCCCTTATAGTGGGCTAGTAGTCATCTGAAGTGGCCTAGTGGTCATGTGAAGTGGCCTAGTGGTCATGTGAAGTGGGCTAGTGGTCATGTGATGTGGGCTAGTGGTCATGTGAAGTGGGCTAGTGGTCATGTGATGTGGGCTAGTGGTCATGTGAAGTGGGCTAGTGGTCATTTGAAGTGGGCTAGTGGTCATGTGAAGTGGGCTAGTGGTCATCTAAAATGGAGAAGTGGTCATGTGAAGTGGGCTAGTGGTCATCTGAAGTGGCCTAGTGGTCATGTGAAGTGGGCTAGTGGTCATGTGATGTGGGCTAGTGGTCATCTAAAATGGAGAAGTGGTCATGTGAAGTGGGATAGTGGTCATTTGAAGTGGGCTAGTGGTCATGTGAAGTGGGCTAGTGGTCACCTGAAATGGAGAAGTGGTCATGTGAAGTGGGCTAGTGGTCATGTGAAGTGGGTTAGTGGAGATCAGATGCGGGGTATTGGTCATCTGAACGGGGGGGTGTCACGACATGCTGGACAACTGGAAACTTTTATAGAACTCAGATTTTCAAGTCAGACACCCTGAAACCATCCTTGAACGATCCGAACTGAACACTGACATTTCATGCTGACCTTGTTGTTGCAAGGTTCCCGGGTGTATTGACAGCAGTACTAGTCCCATGTGTCAGCTACAGTATAACCAGTCACACCTGCCCCTGCCAGCGGGGCGGGACCTCTGCATCAGTCAATCACAGGTGCTTCAAATAACAAACTGACTGACCAAAGATCTAAAGGTTTCTGATAAGTTCTGAGACAAGCCAGAGCTGAATGGTCTAACTAGTGAATGAGGGGATCATCTGAGCTTGTTGGACAACAGACAGCTTGTGACAGCAGTGGATTGCCAAGGTAAACGGCAAGGTTTCAGGCTGAGGTTTGCTAGATAAGTACGAGCCCAGTTAGATGTGAGGCATAATCAGAAACAGATGAGCAGAACATTGGGAGCGGTACATAATAAACGGATCCTGTGTATATAAGGACCAAACTGTAAAACTGAAACTAAAAAAGCAATAGCGGTAAGGCTTTTAAGCCTCTGTTACTGCGGTAGGGTTAATGCTATAAAAGAAAACACTACAGACTCTATTCGAAGGTGCTCAAAGGAACATAAAACAAACAACACATTAAACCAGTTCCATGTTTTTGTAACTGTTGTATATTGTAATGAACTGTTGTGTTCTTTTTCAATACCTAATGGTAGTGACAGAATGTTTCAGTCAAACGCCAGTTAGTTTCACCCCGTTGCTGTCACAAGCACCCTCACTCTTTCCCTCAACATAGACAATGGACTTAATTCTCCCCTTCAACACCCACAGTCCCTCACATCACGTCTGGTTCCTCATCCTGTTCTCCTGCACTCAGATTCTCCTATCCTTGTCCGTGGCTCTGAGGCTAGTTGAGTGTGTGCATGTTGGATATAAGACTGATATGGAACCTCTTAGACTCAAAATAAAATAGAGGGACTCTGACAGTGCTGCTTTTGCCTGTGTGGAAGTACACGGGCCATTCCACACTTCTTCCTGGCATCAGAATATCTTTACAGCAGGGTTTATCTGGGGATTTTGCCAATAATCCTGGCACTATGAAATCTCTACTATGTGCTTTAGTTCTTCTCACCTCCATAATTTTTTATGTGGAGGAGGTCCAGAGAGCAAATCACAAGACATGCAATTGGTATTTCTGTCCTGATCCAAAAAATCACAAGGAGAGAGTGCAAAAGATGTAAACAGGACTGATGAGTGAAAACAAAGATCTGAAAGAAGAAAAGTGGAGCTCAAAGCCAACATTTTCATGGGCATGTCATATAGCTGGCAAGATCCCTGCCTCCCTCTTTTGGTTGTTTTGAGTTTTGACAGAATAACAGTTGGCATTTGGACATTTGAAGTCACTCTCATTACACAACTAAATAAATCAGATACACAGAGTATTTTAAACACATAGGACTTGTGTAATAGCAGGTGTTGTTGTTGGGTTTGTACTTTCTTGACCTGTTTCACAAAGTAGTGATGCTGACAGACAGACAGACAGCTAAACGGTATCGGAGACAGTTGGGAGGGACATTGAAACATAGACAGCTAAACAGTATCAGAGACAGTTTGGAGGGACATTGAAACAGAGACAGGTAAATAGTATCGGAGGCAGTTTGGAGGGACATTGAAAAAGAGACAGGTAAACCGGGTATAGCAAATATGGGAATGAAAGAAAGCAGTGAAGGATTTGACAAGACATTACAATGCTCACTGACTCAAAGACCCATCTGCAACTTGTCTCAATACTTTCCATTCCAAAAAATTCAATGAAGTGTGCTAACCTCAATCACAGAATGTGTTATGTCCAATAAGATCTAGGGTCGTTCCCAGTCAGAGGATGTAACTGAGCCATGATGTCAGTGACACCATAATGAAACAGATGGAAAGATGAGTCATCTATCTCCTGTATGGACTGTCCCCTCTGTCCTCTATCTGACTGCATGGTATATCCCTGTCATGTTGTGTCACTGTCATGTCGTGTGGATGTCTTGTCATGTGGATGTCTTGTCGTGTGGATGTCATGTTGTGTGGATGTTGGATTGTGTGGATGTCGGGTTGTGTGGATGTCGTGTTGTGTGGATGTCATGTTGTATGGACGATGTGTTGTGCGGATGTCATGTTGTGTGGATGTCGTGTTGTGTGGATGTTGTGTTATGTGGATGTTGTGTTGTGTGGATGTTGTGTTGTGTGGATGTCATGATGTGTGGATGTAATGCTGTGTGGATGTCATGCTGTGTGGATGTCATGCTGTGTGGATGTCATGTTGTGTGGATGTCGTGTTGTGTGGATGTCGTGTTGTGTGGATGTCGTGATGTGTGGATGTTGTGTTGTGTGGATGTTTTGTTGTGTGGATGTCGTGGTGTGTGGATGTCGTGGTGTGTGGATGTCGTGTTGTGTGGATGTCGTGTTGTGTGGAAGTTTTGATGTGTGGATGTCATGCTGTTTGGATGTGGTGTTGTGTGTGGATGTGGTGTTGTGTGGATTTGGTGTTGTGTGGATGTCATGCTGTGTGGAAGTTTTGTTGTGGGGATGTCATGCTGTGTGGATGTCACGCTGTGTGGATGTTGTGTTGTGTGTATGTTTAGGTAGATAGCCTCCCTCCTAATGGATGTTTTGGTTTGAAAAGTCCTCTGTCCAAGGACAGTAAAGTGAACATTTTGTGTGGGGGATAACTATACATTAATCTGCCCAGATCTGCAGAAAATTCTTAGTTGATTTTGTTGATCTTGCCTGTCATATACTTGAACCTCTATAACACTCAGAAGATAATAATATTCGGGTTGAAACCTGAACATCCAAACAAAGATTTACAAAAAAGAATATGGCAAAACAACAACCCTCTGAGAGGCCAAGGCTGGGAGAAACCAAACCACTTAGCTGGACCTTAACACATACATTAGAACACAGCTGTTGGCACAAATGAACAATGGCAACTCTTTGTTTTGCAAAGAAAACAAGAATAGAATAATTAGATGCTTATGGAATTCCAAGAAACAGTAGTGAATGTCTTCCTTTGGGCTGGTTATTTTTTATGAGGTCAAGTTCCCCCTGTGGTAAAATTTACAGCCCCGTAAGTGGTGGATCTGAACACAACAGTGATGACTGGACTAACTCAATGGACAAACAACATGGAAGATCAATGGATTCACTCAGTGAATGGAAAACATTTTATACTTTCGGTTAAGTATGTGGATGATTGGCTTCAATGACTGAGGGGTCTTCTGTAAAAGAAACACGGGAACACAATGTTCATCCTAAATTTCTTCTTGATAAAGCAGTTTGTTTTACAACACTGTTCTCAAAACGTTGGGACGATGTGTAAAATGTAAAGAAAAACTGAATGCAATGATGTGCAGATCATTTGAACCCAATATTCAATAGAAATGTGTACCAAGATGACATATCAAATGTTGAAACTGAGAAATGTTATTGTTTCTTGGAAAATACATGCTCACTTTGAATTTGATGCGAGCAACACATTTTTTTAAAAGCTGGGACAGAGGTACCAAAGACTGGAATGTTGTGTAATACTAAAAAAATTACCTTGTGGAATTTCACACAACTACTGTAATTAGGTCAGTTGGCAACAGGTCATTAACATGATTGGGTGATAAAAGATCCTTTCAGAGAGAATGGGTCTGTCAGAAGTGAGAATGGGGAGGGGCTCAAGACTGTGTGAAAGACTACATTGGGAAATAGCACCACAAATCTAGAATGATGTATCACGATGTACAATTGCAGTTTTGGGATCTCATCAGCTGTGGAACATAAAATCATTATAAGATTCAGGGAATCTGGAGTAATCTCTGTACGCAAGGGACAGGGTTTGATCTTTGAGCCCTCAGACTGCACTGTATTAAAAACAGACAATTCTGTAGTGGAAATCACTGTATGGCCTCAGGAACACTTCTGAAAACCATTTTCTGTGAACACCGTAGGTCACAGCATCCAGTAATGCAAATAAAAACTACACCATGCGAAGAAGAAACCAGCTATAAACAAGATCCAGAAATGCCAGCGTCTCCTCTGGGCCCTGATCTCATTTTAGCGGGACTGAGGTGAAGTGGAAAACTGTCATGCGGTCTGACAAATCAAAATGTAAGATTATTTTTGGAATCAAATATGCAGCGTTCTATGCTGAGCATATCATTATCCAAATCTACCATAACAAGAAGACTTCACAAGAGCAAATAAAGAGGGTTCACCACACTGTGCAAACCAGTTAAAAGCCTAAAGAATAGAAAGTCCATATTAGACTTTAGCCAAAATACATCTAAACAAGCCAGCCCATTTAAGGAACAGCACTCTTTGAAGAGATGAAACTAAGATCAACCTGAACCAGAATGATGGGAAGAAAAATGTACGGACAAGGCTTGGATCGACGCATGATCTGAAGCATATCACATCATCTGTAAAACCCGGTGGAGGCAGTGTGATGGCATGGACATGCATGGCTTCCAATGGCACGATGGTCACTGGTGTTTATTGATGATGTGACCGATGACAAAAAGCCGGATGAATTCTGAAGTGTACAGGGCTATACTGTCTACTCAGATTCAGCCAAATTCAGCAAAGTTGATTGGACAGCACTTCGCTTTACAGATGGAATATGACCCAAAACATATTACGAAGGCTACCCAGGAGTCTTTTAAGGCAGAGAAGTGGAATAATCTGATCTCAGCTGGATTGAGCATGCATTTCATATGCTGAAGACAAAACTTAAGGCAGAAAGAACCACAAACAAACAACTGAAGACATCTGTAGTAAAGGCCTGGCAAAGAAACACAAAGGATGAAACCCAGTGTTTGGTGATATCCATGCCTTCCAGACTTCAAGCAAAGGATTCTCGACAAAGTAATAAAAATGAACATTTTATTTATGATTGTGTTGATTTATCCAATAACATTTGAGCCCCTGAAATAAGGGGCCTGTGTATGAAAATGGTTGCAAATCAAAGCCCTTGAATTAAAGCTGAATGTCTGCACTTCAGTTGCATCTCGGTTGTTTTATTTCAAATCCATGGTGGTGGCGTATTATGAAAACTGTGTCAGTGTCCAAATATTTCCAGATCTAACTGTACAGGTTGGAGCAGAATTTTCTGCTATCTGGACAATGTCTAGTTTACCATGACAATGCCAAACCACATTCTGTACGTAGCATGGCTTCGTAGAAAGGGTGCTCAACTGGCTTGCCTGCAGTCCAGACCAGTCCTGTACTGAAAACATTTGGCGCATTATGAAATTACAAATAGAGTGAAGGAGACCCCGAACTGCTGAGCAGCTGCGATCCTATATCAAGCAAGAACGGGACCACATTCCACTTTCAAAACGACAGCAAATGGTCTCCTCAGTTCCTAAACATTTACAGTTTTTGAAATGAAGAGGTGATGCAACACAATGGGTAAACAAGCCCCTGTCCCAATTTTTTTTTAAATGTGTTGCTGGCATCAAATTCAAAATGCCCATATATTTTTCCACAAGCAATAACATTTCGCAGTTTCAACATTTGATATGTCGGCTTTGTATCATTTTCAATTGAATACATTGATAAATTATTTTGCACATCATTGCATCCTGCTTTAATTTGCATTTTACGAAGCGTCCCATCTTTTTTGGAAACAGGACTGTTTGCTTTGTTCTCACTCAATTCCTTTTTCATTTCCCTCATTATCTTTCTCTCTCTTTCTTTCTGTGCAACTATAAGACAAAGCCCAGATGTGATATTGATAGTACTGAGTCCTGCAGTCCAGCACAATGCTCTGATTGGCCAGGACAAAAGCCTTGACATGCTGGAGGAACAGACGGAGTTAGACAGAAGAGAGAGAGAGAGGAGAGGTGATCACTGATCTCAGTCTCTGTACTGCAGAACAAACTAGGACAAACAGGGCACACAAAAACGAAAACATGTGTAGGTCAGTTTCATGGAATGTTTTCACATTTTGGGTTTCTAGCAGGAGTAAGGAGAGTTCAAGGAAAATGCATATGTATAAACACCCATGTACACACAAACTAATGAAAGCATACAAACCCAGAAGCAAACACACTGCAATGTGATCTCATATTTTCACAGTCGTGCAGCACAAACAAACAACCTCAAATTTCTATCTTAGTGCTGACCAAAATGTTGAGTACAATAAAAAGAATATAAACGCAAAGCTTAAATCTAACCGTAACCCGTAATGCCTAACTCTAATTCTAACCCTAATCCCAAGTCTAAAATGTTTGACTTTTTCCCTTGCATAGACTGGAACATAAGTACATAGAAACACAAATGGTCGGTGTATATTATGATGAATCTTCCAACATGATTGCTCAGTTATGAAGAAGTCTTAGTGGAACTACCTCATCCAATCAGCTTCAGCATCTGTCCACCAGAGATGTTCCTTCTGCCTATCAACATGCCCGTCTGCCTGTCTGCCTGTCTGTCTGCCCGTCTGTCTGTCTGTCTCTCTGACAGGCCCTGGAGTGCGACCATACCTCAGTTAGATGCCTGGGAATTGGGAGGTAAATGCTGAATAGGAGAGCCCATCCATAACTTATCCAGCTAAGTAACATCACGAATGGGGGTTAATAAAGTGACATTGACACAGAATGGGGTAGACAGTAGAGCAAGAGTATGAGGGGTTGGGAGGACACTGGTTATATCCTGAGTGAGAGGAGAAGATCAAAGGTGAGGGAATGTCCGGTCAGAGGTGTAAAACACACACACACACACACACACACACACACACACACACACACACACACACACACACA
>JACXGJ010018064.1:0-10575 GCA_016801105.1 Esox niger
AACCAGACGTTCCATCAGCAGATACAATTACTAAGAGAGAATTAGTTTCATTTTTCTACAGTACAGTTCATTAGTCACCACACAAACACACACGTTTTCCATTTACAATAGGGAGGATGGCAAGTCTCTTTCAATTTTCTTAACCACAAGTCTTCAATCAACTTCATTTCCTCCCTAAATCCCTTTTTCAGTTTTCATAGTTTTTAGCTATGCAAGTGCAAATAAATCTGCGATAGATCAATCAATCAAAATCTGTTCTAGCTTTATTGATGTCTAAAACCACAGCAATGGGACATCCGCAGAATGAGAGCGAGATCCTGAGAATTCACATTATAAATCATCAGTGACATCACAAAGCTGAAGGAACCTTGTGTTGCTCAACATCATGCGGTAGGACAAAACTGTTTGGGACTAAGAGCCCTGTAATACGATGCCTAGGCCAAACCATGGGCATGTCTATGACAGAAAGACCACTGATCAAGTCGCATTGGACTGGATCAGCTACAAAAACGTAAAAGTCATTAAAATGGCCAACAACAAAGAGGCTTTCAATGTGGGTATATCACAGACCGAGAACAACTAGGCTAAATAATAGCATATGTTAAAAACAACTAGTTGGCTGAGAGGGGCACTGTCCCTTGTAAAAGTGTAGGTGTGTTACTCTGAATGTGCTACTCTAAATCAGATGGGTGATATAATCATTGGTTTGTGTCTCTTTTAGTTAAATAATATAAAGAAGGCCCTAACCAGCATAGAGAGTCTCCACAGGAGCTGCTGGCTACGTGAGGAGACGAAGGTCAAACGGAACCTGAAGAGGCTAGCTGTTCTGTCTCATTCTTTGGGAAGCCAGACACTATTTCAGGTAATACAACGTGGGCTAACACTGTACAGACATACGGTAAATGTTCATGACCATGACTGTGTGGTCCTGTTCCCTCCAGTGCCCCAGCGGTGACAGCCGGACTGGGTCTAGGGGGGTGGAAAGCACGATCCCGCTGCCTGTTGCCCATCATTCCCGAGCCAGCCGAGAGAAAGTCTCCTCCTGCTCCCTCGACATCCCTCCGCTCAGGACCCCCCAGAGCACCGCTGACCTGTCCCCACGACCCAGTCACAGAGGTCAGTCCGCTGAGGGATGAAAAAACACAACAACCACCGGTTTCTCTTCCTCTTTTCACTATCGCCCATTTAGGTTTGACCTCCGGAAAGTGTGCATGTGTAATTGAGTGCTAGAATAACACCTGAAACCCCTGGTAATCTCAGCACCTTTCTCCAGCTCTGCCCCAACCTCTACCCATTAGAAACACAATTTCACCCCAGCCCCTCTTGCACAGAGAAACCCCTTCAGAAACATCATCCACCTCCTGGAGAGGTATGCATTACAGGGGTCTGACCCCACGGCCCGAAAGCGACACAATGCCCCTGCTCCCTAACTCCAGCATGCTGATCCTCCAGACCCCCCACTTGTCTCCAGACCACCATGGCCTCGAGGAGGCAGTGCTGGGCTTACCTCTGCTGCAAAGGAGGGTCAGGGAGTCAATCACACGGTCCAGGGCCACTGAACAGGAGAGACAGAAGCGCTGCAACCTCACACTGCGCCCTCTGGAGGCACTGCGCTGCAGGTGAGCCCTGATACTAAACATACTCTACCTAGTTTACAGGGTGCAACGGTCACTCGTTGTAATCACTGCTGACATACATCAGGAGACCTGAGCTGTGTGTACACTACCGTTCAAAGGTTTGGGGTCACTTAGAAATGTCCTTGTTTTCAAAAGAAAAGTAACAAATGTTGTCCATTAAGATAAAATAGAATTGATAAGGAATACAGTGCAGACATTGTTAATGTTGTAAATGACTACTGTAGCTGGAAACTACACATTTTTATTGAATATCTACATAAGTGTACATAGGCCCATTATCAGCAACCACCAGTCCAGTGTTCCAATGTTACGTTGTGATTGCTAATCCAAAATTACAATTTTAAAAGGCTAAATGATCATTAGAAAACCCTTTTGCAATTATGTTAGCACAGCTGAAAACTGTTGTGCTGGTTAAAGCAGCAATAAAAGTGGGCTTCTTCAGACTGGTTGAATATCTGGAGCATCAGCAATTGTGGGTTCAGTTACAGGCTCAAAATGGCCAGAAACAAAGCACTCTCTTCTGAATCTCATCAGTTTATTCTTTTCTGAGAAATGAAGGCTATTTCATGCAAGAAATTGCCAAGAAACTGACTCTCATACAACGCTGTGTATTCCACCCTTCAAAGAACAACACAAACTGTCTCTAATCAGAATAGAAAGAGTGGGAGACCTCGGTGCACAAGTCAGCAAGAGGACATTGTGTCTAGGCTGAAAAACAGGCGCCACATAGGCGCCCAACTGGCTGCTTCATTGCATAGTACCAGCAGAACCCCAGTCTCATCCACAACATTGAAGAGGTGAATCTCGGTGCGGCAGAGTTGCAAAAAAAATTCATATTTCAGACTGGCCAATTAAAAGTAAGGGTTAAGATGGGCAAAATAAAACAGACACTGAACAGAGGAAGATTAGAAAAAGTGCAATGAACAGAAAAATCTAAGCTTGAGGTGTTTGGACAACAAAGAATACTTGTGAGACAGACTAAATTTAAATGTGAGAGTGCTTGATGTGAGGCAATGTGATGGTCTGGGGTGCTTTGATGGTGGTAAAGTGGAAGATTTGTACAGGGTAAAAGGGATCTTGAAAAAAGAAGGCTATCACTCCATTTTCCAGTGCCATGCCTACCCTATGAATGGTGCTTCATTGGAGCCAATTTCCTCTTACAACAGGATGACCCAAAGCCCAGCTCCAAACTATGCAAAAACTATTTAAGGATGAAGTTATGAGCTGGTATTCTGTCAATAATGGAGTGGCCTTCACAGTTGCCGGATATCACATTTATTAAGCTGTTGTGGGAACAGTTTGACCATATGCACGTAAAGTGCCCATTAAGCTAATCCAACTCCTGCGACGTGCTGCAGAAAGCATGTGGAAAAAAAATCGCTTCTGATTATCTCAACAAATTGACAACTAGAACACCAAAGGTCTGCAAGGCTGTAATTGCTGCAAATAGAGGATTCTTTGTTGAATGCAATGTTTGAAGGACACAATCATTATTTATAACCTCATCAATTACTATATTTCCTATTCTAACTCATTTCATGCATGTTTTCATGGAAAACAATGGCATTTCAAAGTGATCGCAAACTTTTGAACGGAAGTGCATGTGTGTGCGTACAGATACCTGCGTCTGTCTGAGAACAACATCATCACTCTGCTCCAGCAGTGCAAGGACAGCGGCATTGATATTGACTTCCATCCTCATATGAAGCACTCTGAGATTGACATCAGCAAGCTTTTCTCCACCACTATCCGCTAGCACTTAGGTGATGTGACATACATCAAAACATTAATAAATCATTGTATTGTGCTTATAGCTTTTTTAACGTGACCTGCCCATTACACCTTCACAAAGAAAATAAGAAAAATGAAAATAATTGTTTTATGCTTTCGTGTCATGAAAAAAGGTAACATTTCTCAAAGCTAACTTGGAAGAGCATAGTCAGTCAGTGACATTCGCGCTTCTTGGCCGGCTCTGCTTACACGGTCTGGCAAAAATGAAATACATTAGAATGTGCAGTTTTCAAAGTGCCAGTAGAGGGAGCTGGTGATGCAGCATAATGGTTGATTCAGAGACAATACAAAAAGCAAGACATACGACATGGAAAAACAACTACAATTATTTCATCTAGTCAGAGTCTGCCTATAGGCCCCAACCCACAGAGCAAAGCAGTTTCACTGGCAATGTTATTTCCGGTCAGATTTGGGAAAATAAAGCAGAACCGAGTCCTCTCTGTGAAAGCTTTATACGCCAGGATTGTGCAACATTTACAAATTATTCTTTTCACCTGGAACACCAGGTGGGTGCAATTTAATTAAAGATGAGTAGAACAGAAAACCAGCCGGCTCCTCGCAGGGTAACTGTGTAACAGTTGAATATGCCTGTATTAGAGTGTGTTGGTCACTGTTAAAGGTGCACTTCGGTCAGCTCACGTTATCAGAAATCTATTACCAGCTGAGTCCTTACAAGTCCTAACTTGCAAACAGATCATTGGTTTAGAGAACAAAATAAGCGTGACATTTGACTGGAGCCTCTAAAAACAAACAAAGCAGTGGGTCCCCCACCCAAAACATTCTGCACACCTGAACCTCAATGTGATTGGTCGTGACTGGTGGTGTATGAGACAGGCTAAGGTCACGGTCATTTTAAAACAACTTGATTTTGGAGGAGCTTGGCAACTTCAATGGGGTGATCATGTGACTGGAGTGCACCTTTAAAACAGAATTTATCTATTACCAACACTATGGTCATTTGAGGTGACAATGTTACAGTGAAGAAGAGAAACATTCTGTAGACTTCAGTTCAATTAATAACCCTTTATTAAATAATACAGCATAGAAACAAATTAAGGCTAGCAGTGAGCAACAGCTGCATGATGGAAAGTCGGAATTTAATACAAGGCTGATTTGTTAATATAAAAAAATCGAACATTATAAAGCCAGACAGATAACCAAAAGAGAATACATACAATTGCGGCTAGTAACAAAGTCAGAAGAAAAACATTTTTTAACAAGTACTTCAGTGTGTTTGTGTGTGTTTGTTAGTCCTTGCTGACAGGAC
Source organism: Esox niger (assembly GCA_016801105.1). Lineage (NCBI taxonomy): Eukaryota > Metazoa > Chordata > Actinopteri > Esociformes > Esocidae > Esox > Esox niger. The sequence continues at coordinate 4,696 of JACXGJ010018064.1, forward strand.
TGCTTTTTATAAACACAGTAATGGGTAAGTTATTAAAGTGCAGATATTGACAAAGACAAGACAATGTTTGATAAATGATCAGACAGTTAAGCCATTCCATTATTACTCTCTACTCCTACAGTAAAGAGAATAGGCTTAGGGAGGAATCTAGGAGAACTGACACATACTGGGGTATGGTTTGAGTTGACGTTTCAGTGCATCATGGATGATGCCCATAAACATAATTTCAAAAGAAATTCTACTGATCCAAACAAATACAAGCCATCCATTAAAGCCAATACCTACTGTAGGCAAGAGGTTGATCCAAGCTGAACATGGATCATGCAGATGACAACCTCATTCTCTAGGTCATGTAAGACAATGCCTGAAAAACAAAAGTCCCCTGGAGAGCCCATCCTCCAGAAACCCTCTTACACTGACACAGTAAAATGACAGCTCATTGGCTCAGATGCAAGGCCAGACGAGCCCATTGAAAAGGAGGATGAGCAGTAGAGGGAAATGGGGTCACAAAAAGGACATCAATCTTCATTGTCAAACCCGGATCTGCCAGTGAATCTACGATTGCGAGCAGCATCTTTGAGAGTGTGGACTGGTTCTCAAATAGCGAACAAAAGCAAAGACCGGATGGATCATTGAAGTATCTAGAAGGCCGCATTAACAGTGTCATTGCTGAGGTGCTATGCCAACACCGGGAGGGATGTGGGTGTGTTATAATATTAGGGCTAAGCGAGAGTTACAGGAGTAGGGTTCCTTCAGTCCCATCCTACCCTTACTTCTCAACTTCCCCGCCCTCCACCAGCCTCCACCACCAGCCTCCACCACCAGCCTCCACCACCAGCCTCCACCACCAGCCTCCACCATCTTGCTGGTCGGGAGAGAGGAAAGAGCTCATCACTCCATTTTCTTGGTCCATTCCATGTCATCGCTACGAGGTTTCTGACCGGTCACACTCTCTATCAACACCTCCATCTTTCGCCAGAAGCCCACCTTGTCCAGGGGATAGTTCAACCACCCTGAGAGAGAAAGGGGAGTTGAGGGGGAAGTGAAAGATAAAGCAAGTGAGTGGAATGGGAAGAAATCCACCAAGTGAGCAAACCAATGGACAATCTCAATTGAAGCACGAACACACGTCCCAATCACCATGCTGTTCCAGGAAGCAGCAGTAGGTACGGCGGCTCCCAGGAGGCCTCTGCTCCCAGGAGACAGGAAGGAGATCTGGCTCTGGCATCAGAGTAATGTAGACACTTACAGACACACATCTGTACTGGTTTCTCCATACATCACAAGGAACTCGTCTCTCACATCCATGCCGTTGAATCAGACATCCTCCCAGGAGGCCAGGACATCAAAGACACTTTAGTGTCACAGACCCAGGAAGGAAGCACGCAAACACACGTGGTCGACACACATCAAACACACATTACAATAATACACACTGAAGGTATACAGTATATGCACAATGCACTCACACATCCAATATAGGCAATACAGTACATAGACATGCTGTTATTCCATCCGGTGCGTGTTGTGTTATTCCGTCCGGTATGTGTGATGTGTTATTCCGTCCGGGGTGTGTTGTGTTGTGTTATTCCATCCGGTGTGTGTTGTGTTATTCCCTCCGGTGTGTTTTGTGTTATTCCCTCCAGTGTATTGTGTTATTTCGTCCAGTGTGTTTTATGTTATTCCCTCCAGTGTGTTTTGTGTTATTCCGTCCAGTGTATTGTGTTATTTCGTCCAGTGTGTTTTGTTATTTCGTCCAGTGTGTTTTGTGTTATTCCGTCCAGTGTATTGTGTTATTCCGTCCAGTGTATTGTGTTATTCCGTCCAGTGTGTTTTGTGTTATTCCGTCCAGTGTATTGTGTTATTTCGTCCAGTGTGTTGTGTTATTCCCTCCAGTGTATTGTGTTATTTCGTCCAGTGTGTTTTGTTATTTCGTCCAGTGTGTTTTGTGTTATTCCGTCCAGTGTGTTTTGTGTTATTCCGTCCAGTGTGTTTTGTGTTATTCCCTCCAGTGTATTGTGTTATTTCGTCCAGTGTGTTTTGTTATTTCGTCCAGTGTGTTTTGTGTTATTCCGTCCAGTGTGTTTTGTGTTATTTCGTCCAGTGTGTTTTGTGTTATTCCCTCCAGTGTGTGTTGTGGCGGCAGCGTTTCTGCACTCCCCTGTCCCTCCGGTGACCCCCTCTCTGCAGGAGGAGAGCAAAGCAGCTCCACTTGTTTGTTTGATTTCTCCTCTTTGTCCCGTTCCCTCTGTCTCCTCATGCATGCCTATTTGTTAGCACTGACAGCAGGTTAGCATTAAATATACATGGAGATTGTCAGCCACGGGCACACACAAAGGCAGGCGGCAAGGCAGCGGGGACCCCAGGCAGGGAGGGTGGAGGAGCGGGAACGGTGCTGTGGCACTCCCCTGTGGCAGCTGCGCCTCCCGCTCCACTCTAACCCCCAACCCCCCGCCGAGGTTAGGGACCTGCGAGAGTACAGGAGGGTGGGTCAGGATGATGGAGAGCGCGCACGCACGCACGCACGCACGCAGGCAGGCAGGCACGCACGCACATCTGTTGTCCATAGGGGGACAGTATGACGCACATGCATCCTCTCTCCAGTGCACTCTCCGAGACACACACGGAATACTCAATGTGGATGTCTTACTGAGGCCTATTGCCTGCATGCGCACACACGCACACATGCAAATATATTGCTTTTCCGGGTTATGTATATCTGCCACCCACAGACGGCAGCCATCTTGGATGGACCTTTCAACTGAAGACACTATTTGAACGTAGCTCGGCCATGTTTGTTACGTTGTCATATTAAGTTGTACGTTCATGGTAGGTCTTGGGGGTTGGATTGTATGAGCGTGAAACCTCTTTATAGCAATATACCTCTATACAGTACAACAATACGCTGCTGTAGATGTCACTAACATGTGATCAGTGACAACAGCACTAGAAAGATGTCAGTAGCCACGGTGATGCAGTTGTTACAATCAGCAGTCTAATGTGCCTCAATAAGAAGGCAACCATAAAGGTTGACTACAGGTGGTAGTCAGGACAATCTCAGGACAATGTCAGAACAGGTGGTAGTCAAGTGGTAGTCAGGACAATGTCAGAACATTAGTAACCATAATATTATTACAGTAGTACTGTATATTACTGTAAGTCGGTATTGTATAATACCTGTGGTGATACAGTAGTAGGTCTCGTGAGGGGACACGTGGTGGATACGGTGGTGTTTCCGCGGTAACACCAAGTGACAGTCTTGCAGCAGCGTCACCCAGCGGGGGAGACCGAAGTAGGAGTGAGACCACTTATGGATCTGATTGGTCAATGTGACGAAGACTGCCAGCGCAAACACAAAGCACTCCCAGGGGTAGGTCTCTGCCACGGCATCTGAAGAAGGGTCAGGAGAGATGGCAGAGGGAGGGTGGGAAAGGGGCGAGGCAGGGCAGAAAGAATTATGGATCAAGAGAGTGCCGTGAAGACAAAACGAACGTTCACTGCGAGTTACACGGTCCTTTCTTGTGTTACAGTAAACAGACATCTCAAGCATATGCACAGATGCCGAACCGTCTTCGAGTGAGCAGAAAACTACTCTGGAAGAAAGCCCAGAAGTCGGTGGCGGTACGTGGTTTCTGTTTGGCTCACGTAGGTGTCATGAGTTTCCTCGTCTCAATGCTCACCCTGACCCCTGGTCCTCAGCAAGCACCCCCCCCCATCTTCCCTTACTGTGACACGGCTGGTGACAGGGTCAGGGACCTCTGGTTCTCTCCCAGACACCCTGAAGCCCTGACAATGCATCGCAGTGTCCTGGCCTGGTGTCTGTGGGCATGGTCAACACGACCATGGTCGTGCTGGAACCCACTTCCCTTATGGATGTCACCTTGTTCAGGTTGTAGTGTGTGCGTGTGTGGCCTCCCTCTCTCTCACCTGGCTGGTAGGTCAGGAACTTGTAGGCCATGTGTGCCAAAGGCAGTATAGAGAGCATGCAGTTGTCCCCGTTGGTCTCAATGAAGTCATGCCTTGTGATGGCTGTGGGGTCGATGTGGTGTTCCCGGAATGGACGGATGAACGCCTGGAGACACAGCAACCCAGATAGAGGAGGGGAGGACAGAAGGGAAGGAATAACGTTACGATAGCATTGATTTACGTCTAACGGAGAAGTTGTAAGAAAAAGGTGGCACCGTCGAGGCCCAAACCTATGCAGTGCCTTAGATTCCTGCACCACCTAATATGAAATGAACTGATAGATGTCTATTGGGTTTTACAGCCTTATCTACTTAATAATGTTTGCTTAGTTGAAGTAGTTGATATTTCCTAGCCCAAATTTATAAATGGTCCCCATGTGTGGACGCTGATTAAAATCCAGCTTAAACCATGACAAAGACAGAAACTTGTGCTAGGTTGGTGGAGGTATAGCTCTGACAGTACAGTGTCTAAAAAACGCAGGGACCAGATGCCGCAGGAAGGATGCTGCATGATATATGAAAAAAGGATTGGAAGTTAGGTACATTAAGTCAGAGGGTTGTGCTATGGTTGGGAACAGGATTTGACATAAATCCTAAATCCTGCAAAAAAGCACGATAACCTGTGTTCCATCTCCGAAAGGTCAAAGGTTGGAGTCAGTCGCGCAGTTTAAATTGTGACCTGGGCCCCGCAGAGCGTACATGAAAGCCGTAGGACAACGTTCTCCGTCACACTGCACGTTAAGGAACAAAAAGATAACCTGCCATAAAAGCGTGCAGCCCTTCCTCTGATCCTGCAACTCTGATCCTGCAACATAATAAACCTTGGGACGATGGTCCGCGGCGCTCCCGACCCGGCCGTGCTGAGCCGAGACAGACACCTGCCTGGGACGGCGCGGGTGTCACAAATAAAAGGGACAGAGGGAGAGGAGCGCCGAAGCATAAAGAGAAAAACACACAATGACGGTAATTTATTTCCCACATAAAAAGAATGGTTTGCCGACGCATTACCATAACGTTTCACCGACGGTATAAAGTCATTATCCTGTGTTTGTGGGCAGGACTCAATCACATGTATATCTGAAGACGCGTGGAGACACGCGGCTGGAGCTACGGAAACGATCTGTTGATATTTGGACAATTATCTTCCTTTCCATTGGTCTCATTCCCTTCCCCCGGTCTGTCCGTGAGATTAAAGGAGCGTAAGCCCCAGACGGCACACAGAGCGGGTCTGTGGACTCCTTGGTACACCGGAGCCGCCCCAAGCTACACCGGCACTAATCCCACATCGTTTAACGGCCTGCCTCGCCCGCCTTTTCACTAATCAGGACTCACATCTACCATTGCCCTGGCAACCCGGCCATGGATGGGGAATGTCCCTCCCCTCACACTCGACTACGGACCGAACTGGTTTAAAACGTTCAATTAGAGATTTTTTTTCTCTTGTCTAATCACTGTCATTAATGATTCTCCCTCAAGTGAAGTTTTTTCGTTTGAACCTAAGGACAAAAACGCCGTAGCCGTCCGCTAAGTGTTCCCTTTAATCTGCTGGTTAAGGGTCTTAAAACACTCTTTTCTAGATGTCTGTAAATTCCCCCCGCTCTTTTTGAAGTCCGATCGTTCCCAGGTGGCGAATCCTAATTATCCCAGACTGCACTAGGGCCGACAGCGAGCAGCGGCCATGTTGTAGAGGCAGAGCAGTAACTGGCGCACGGCGGGGCGGCAGGATGAACGCGGCTCTGCAGTCAGACCGGAGAGTCTGCTGATGAAAGCAAGCCAGTCGTCAAGCCCTTTGGCTGAAACTATGGGGGGGGTGGGCTGCCCGGTGTGGATGGCCCCTCTGTCTGACCAGGACAAGACCCGGGGGGCTGGTGGGCTGCCCTGTTTGGATTGCCCCTATGTCTGACCAGGACAAGAC
>JACXGJ010018065.1:0-10579 GCA_016801105.1 Esox niger
TATACAGAGGGGTTAGGAGGTTAGGGGTTAGTGTATACAGAGGGGTTAGTGTATACAGAGGGGTTAGTGTATACAGAGGGGTTAGTATACACAGAGGGGTTAGTGTATACAGAGGGGTTAGTGTATACAGAGGGGTTAGTGTATACAGAGGGGTTAATGTATACAGAGGGGTTAGTATACACAGAGGGGTTAATGTATACAGAGGGGTTAATGTATACAGAGGGGTTAGTGTATACAGAGGGGTTAGTGTATACAGAGGGGTTAGTGTATACAGAGGGGTTAGTATACACAGAGGGGTTAGTATATACAGAGGGGTTAGTATATACAGAGGGGTTAATGTATACAGAGGGGTTAGTATACACAGAGGGGTTAGTATATAGGTTATTGTGTCTACTGACCTGGGTGCCTAGCAGAGCACTAACACAGGCCTCCGAGGCATCACAGATGGCCGTGAGGTCATGACCCCCCTCCAGCGCCATGACTACCCGCCCTCCTGCCAGTCCCATCAGCTGACGTGTCAGAAAGCCAAAACCTGTGGTGGAAAGAACACACACATTTTAACAGCTTATTTGAGTTCCCACAAATCTGTATAATGGGTTGAAATGCTCCAAAGACAGGCGCATTGAATCACACAACAAACCCATTGTGATACATAACACTTAGGACAAGCACGTGATGTGTAGCATGTGATGTGTAAGAACCCAAAGGAAGAGAAGATTTATCACCGAAACTCACTGCTTTTCAAGGTAAACTCATCAATATGACATCATCACACACACACACACACACACACACACACACACACACACACACACACACACGTGTAACATTCCAAGAATTTCAACTGCTAGGCTGTCGCTATCACTTAGCGAAATGAAGATAGTGATGACGAGGCAGAAACAGGCTGATCTTCCAAAAGAAAGAAGTGCGTTAATTTCAAACTGTCAGCCCATAATACGGCGAGAAGGCTTCCCTGTCACTGCCAATCACAACCAATCAATCCCTGGGTTTATATTTATTCTAATCAAGCCATTTATATTGGCTTTCCCGGAGCCAATGGGGAAACCATAAAGACAGCCAGCTTGATTACGGTAAACCATCCAAATGAATGATACATTCATTGAAAAAAGGTACTAAAGACAACCATGGGACAATAAGACATTGATCCTTCTGATTTGCTTTGACACAGGAAAGCAAAGAATTATCAACGATGGCTGTCAACACGTGATCATTGAACACTTCCTAAAAGAAAACACTTTTTTTTACCACTGTTAAACTTTTGACACCAAATAATCTCTTTCTGGACAAGAGTGGTACTGTACAGTAAATTTACCTCAACAAATGTACCACAGACAGTATGAAGAATTACCTCTGCCTAGCAATTGAGAAAAATTGTGTGAAGTTTATGTGGTGAGTGTGTGTGTCAGTGTAAACTCATGTACGTGTGTGTGTGAGTGTGTGAAGACGTGTGAGTGTGTGTGTGCGTGCGTCCTTGCGTATGATGAAGTGAGCTTACACTTGGCCGACACTTTGTAGCCTCCCAGTGGCGCAGTGTGTCCCTCGACAGCATCAAAACCAGATGAGACCAGAACCACGTCAGGGGAGAACTCTTGGGCAATCGGCATGACCACACTCCTACGAAGAGACTGCAAAATTAAGCCCCCTGACAAACCATGAGTCACGTATATCTTAGAAAAGGACGTTGAACACAGTTGGTATCTGCGTATAAACATTCCCTTAAAACTAAAAACGATTTTTAATTATCATCGGTCGTTATAAGGAGCTACACATGTGCTTATAATACCTAATTAATACGGTAATATTTTGAAAGAGATACCAAGAAGACATAACCAGTAAACCAAAATGCAAGTCATCTGTTCAGAAAGACAGATGGGGTAGTAGAGGTTTACGAACATAACTTACATAACATTTAAGTCATTTAACAGATACAGAATGTCAAGTGACTTACTTGCACATATTTTAATACATTTCAGATGCCGTGGGCACTGAGGGAATTGAACCCACAACCCTGGCTTTGCAAGAGCCTTACAGGACAAAGGCTGTGTGCACTCCAAAACAACATAACATTCAGAAGATGGCTGCTAGACTGAATCCTCAAACTGACAAGGACAAAAATGTGTTGTTCTGTCCTTGAGCAAGGAACACTAATTACTCCCAGGTCATTTCTGTAAATGAGATAACTTACCAGGTAAAAAATATGAGTAATAAAAACAAGAGAATAACTGACTGTATTTAGTGATGACTCTTTAAAGGACGTTACATTCAACATGCTAGGGGCTGATGGATCACAAAACCTACTGTTTGTTGTATGGTGTGTGATGTAACGATTACAGGGTATTTTAAAGAGGATGTAACATCATTTTCAGTGGACTGAATATTTATTCACCTCTTCTTGGATCTTTTCTACATCTGTGTGATTGAAATGTATTTAATTACAACTTTTCCCTCAAAATAACGTTTAAGATGCACACAAAAATAAAAAATTTACGAACCCATATATTTACATCATCCGCCAGATTTAATACATGTTACAAACACCTTTGGCAGTGATTCCATCTGTTGATCGTCTTGGGTAAGTCCATAAAAGCTTTGCATACCAGCCTTGTGAAATCTTTACCCATTACTGCATTCTGCGTACCCTGTCAAGGTGTTAGAGGGAAGCTCACGGCCGGACAGCAACTTTCAACTAGTGTCATGGACTCTAAAACAGATTCAAGAATGAACAGGACGTCTGGAAGGTGGCCATCACTGCATGGAAGTTCACTGACCAGCCTCAAATGATTTCCATCACTACAGGGAAGTTCACTGACCAGCCTCAAATGATTTCCATCACTACAGGGAAGTTCACTGACCAGCCTCAAATGATTTCTCTGTAATATTAAAGTGAATAAGAATTCAAGGATTGTTATATTTTTTACACGCAGTGAACAGTTCCACACGAGGCACCACTGGGCTACTTTCATGTCACCTAAGGAACTACGGTACATTGACACTGGGTGCAGCTACCAAGCATCCCAAAACCATCAGGACCCAGAGATGAACAGCGGGAGGACATGACGAAGACCACAGTCTATATTTGTCTTCTGGGATGACTCTTCCTCCTCCCCCGGTTGCTGCTGCCAGTGCCACGTTTGATTCCCCTCTTTCAATTTCGCCTCCCTCTCTTCATCCCTCTCTCCACCCCATCTCTCCCAATCCCCCCACCCTCCGTTTCTCTCTCTCTCTCCACCCCATCTCTCTCGCGCTCCATCTCTCCCAATCCCCCCAGCCTCCGTTCCTCTCTCTTCCTCCGGCCGGCAGTTCAAAGCGCTTCAGCGAGCGTCTGTTTCGCATTAGGGGCTCGTCCCTCTTCTCACGTCACTGACAGCCAGCCATCTGGGATCCATTGGGCTTAATTACGCCGACTTTGGATTCCCTAACAATGCCCCCCCCCCCACGTCCCCCCATACCTCCCCGGCCTGCTATACCAGACCCTGCAGCCGGGCCTGTTGGAGTGAGCCCCCTCTTTCACACACAGAAAAGTGCATGCGTGTGTACACGTAGAAATACATACCGGTGAGCGCGCGCACGCACGCACGCACTCACTCAAGCACGCACACACACACACACACACACACACACACACACACACGGCCGTGCAGACTTAGCCGCAAACACACACACTTCCTATTCAAAACACCACGCTACATGAAGCACCATCTGTAAGAAACCCTATCTTGTCAGATTCTCTCCCCACGGCCGGTTTACCTGGCCTGGCCCTGAATTCACACACAGCTCGTCGTCTCATCACGCTGAAAGAGTACATGGTCATTTTGCAATCCCTGCAACCCACTTACATTTTTAGTTTGTGGCAACAATGAGTCATTAAAATTTTTATTTTTGTAATACAGAATTTTCCTAAATTTCCTTATATTTTGTTGTCAGTTGCATACCATTTTACTTTACTGAAATGTAGTAATTGGAACATATAATGGGCAATTCTTTGTACACATTGTTGTCATGTACACAATATTGTTTGAATATCGAGGCAGGAATTGTTGCCATTGGTTAGGAACTAAAGTTTTGGTCAGTGTTTCCCAGGGGATCCTAATCGAATGTTACATAACATCTAAGACAGGGAAGAAAGCAAGACAGTCCTCTCAAATAATTTTTATCCGTCACTTTTGGGAGGTTAATCCTGGCTGGGATATTGCTTCTAAGAGGGATCTTTGTGTTTAGCCATGAGGCAAGTGAGAGGACCTCTGGTCTACTCACTGACACAACTCCAACTAAAAAGACTGGCAGTAAGTTGTCTTCTTCTGTGGTTACTCGTTCACATAGTGGAGGTAATAAGAAATGATATTTTCCCAAACTATCCTCACCTCGTCCTTTCAGTCTGTTGCCTTCTTTGAAAAAGGTTCAGAATGATGGAGAGAAGGTAAATGCACGAAAATATTATTTTGTTAAATTAGAGCTGCCTTCTCCATTCAGGATAGGATCCTCAAATAAATCTGTTCCAAAAAACTAATGAAGTTCTGCAATAAATTACTTGTAGTGCGATAACTTGTAGTGATAAAACTAAATTTAAATCTGCTTTCGATCAGACAGTTGACAGATTCGGTTCAATCGGTGGTGATATAAATTAGCCCAGAAACTGAAACCACAGCTAACCAGTTGATATTTCTAGCTAGGAATTTCTTTGAGAATTTGTCTTGGACAAATAGTTCAGGCTACAGCATCATTCGATTTCTCTCTGACTAATAACATTTTCTTCTCTCGGTTTTTTGTCAATTAGGGTGCTATTTTACCTAAAATATAATCAAGGTGGAAGTAACAGGGTCTGTTAGCTACTGACTCGGTACACGTCATACAACGAAGGAATATTAACAGCGGGATTCATGTCGATTCCACCTAGTCAATCACGATGATGTCGTTAAGTCATCAAATCGCCGAATCACGGCGACATCTACACTGTGACCATACCAGTTATTTCTTGCCACTTCTCAGCTGAGTACCCAAGTTAAATATCATGACGTTTGGCTACCGTTCCTGAAAACATTTAATTCACTGGCGAAGTTTGTTCCTCAACGCTGACAGTTATGTAATATCAGATCGTATTCCGAGAAAAATATGAATAATGATACTGTTTTTTACTGTTAATGATAGAAAATAACCTACTTCGGGGGGAGGGGGTTGTGATATATGGACAATATATACCAGAGATAAGGACTGTATGCCGGTCATTTATCACGCGCCCTTGTGTCTTACTGCTACGTACGGAACCTGTACACATAACAAAGGAACAGTTCTCATACAAGGGGAATGGTTACTAGTTTCTTTCATTCTTTTACGAAACCGGTTAAACAACATGCTGCCTAAAGGTAACTCTCGGTGACTTAGCATGCTGCTTAGGGTGAACACGGCCTAGCATCTGCCTGTCGAAACGGATGGCCGGTAGCTGCACGACAGTGCTTAAACTGTTACGCCGCTTGACGACGTGGGCCCACCCACGCAAGTTTACGCACCCTACAGACCTCACAGACTGCTAATCGCTCCGGCGGCGGGCCAAAACTGCAGACGAGAATGCTCAAAGTACACGGCGCCGCAAAGCGCGCAGCTATTCATTCAGGGCTTGAGGCTCGGATGAAGAGGAAGGAGGATGCACGGAGAAAACCACACATCCGTGGCTCGTATTTACGTTGTCATGACAAACATCAAACTGGCAAAACGGATTCACTTCTAACGTGAATATTTCATCACAGCGGGATTATAATGCGGATTAGCCTTGAGGTGAGAATTTGGTTTGTGACAGGCAAGGTGTCTCTAATGGACGGTTGGAACTTCAGGCCTGGCCTGAGAACTCACCACCTTACAAAAAGCCAAATCAGGAAACGAGATAATAACTTATTTCTGAACTAGTTACCAAAGTGTGTTTCTAACCAGGCCAGCCACGCGGACAGCCAAGTCGGCCCGGCTCAGGTTTGCAGAGCGTGAAATGGTACCTGAACGCTGCCAGATATTCCACGTCGCCCATGGGGGGGTCCAGACCTCCGGTCCATGCCACGTTAACGTTGAAGCCCTCCCCAGGCCCTGCTCCCACCTGTGGGGACATTATGTGTCGTTCATTCATACTCATGTAAATGTCTACATCTCTACTTAAAGTTGTTGTGAAAAATAAGGGTGGTTCATGAGAAAGTCTTAGTTGAATGTTCACACAAAAACCGTACTGACGTTTGAAAATGTGCCTTTGGGGAAAAGATGCACCACTTATGAAGGACATAAGGGAGGGATTACAATTTCTAAATGAAATACAGCTGACAACTAATTCAAAGCCTCCATCAGCTATTTTTGATGCAATTTGTCAACTATGCTTATGAATCACCAAGAACAACAACAAAACTACATGGTGTCATTGTCTTCAGCAGGGACGCCGACTGGAACCCGGGACAAAATGTAACGTTTAGGACCCAAACCACGGGCCAAACGTTTTTTATAAATAGCAATGATGTTACTGTTCATAAAACAGGTCATAAACATTTATTGTTTAGTGTTTTAGCTAGGTTGTGCTAAATACCAAGATTGACTGACTAAAAAAATATTATATTTAAGCCGAACCAAATGGGCCCCCCCCCCCCGAGGCCTGGGCCCGGGACAACGTTACCGGTTGTCCCCCCCGTCAGCGGTCTTCAGATTCAGTTTCTAGATACATTTTCAACTCCAGACCCAGGGACCACCTTGGGATGTCTCCATCATTTGACCCATAAAGGAGAGCAGGAGAGTAGTTGAACCCCTGGTGTTAAAGTACTTTAGGCCTTAATATTAATGGACAAGGGGCTTGTAGGGGCCACAAAGAGAGAGGACGATGGAGGGCTTCATAAGTACAATTATTATTAATGCTCATTATTATTTAGGGTTTTATCAGCCTAATGGTTAGCGTTGGTTATTATTACTGTGCAATTTCCTAAATGTCTCTGGTCTGCGCAATTCCATGCGTTGCCATGTCAGCTGGTCACGTGTAATGTAGCAGGGTCGCGGGGTCGTGGGCGCTGCATACAAAGTTTCATGTGGATCGGAACAGACAGTGCCGGAGGAGTAGAGTTCTAAAATACGGAATGTTCTGGAATATCGGAAAAAATGCTTTAAAAACCTATTGCGTTACCTTTTCTTTTACATTGTTTATTTGTCATATTTTGGAAACTGGGCGAAGGAGTAAAGGAGCTAATTATGGGGAAATGTGGTACAGCATGCGTACAGATTATACCCGGAAACGCTGCTCACAGCTTTCCTTTGGTTTGCTATTATTTCTTTGTTTTTCATTAGTAGCTTGCATTTCAGTACAACCCTTCACGATTCAATGCTTCAATAAAACCTATTTGAAAAACGCCCGCCTCTCTTTGTTGTCCAGCTAGAGGCTATTTCGTTTTGAACCCTTCTGCTGTCAGCCAATGCCACGGTGAAGAGAGAGTGAAGACTGAGTGACACTGTATTGGCAAGAAATGGTGGCAATTTCCTGTGTGTGTCTGTGAGTGTGTGTGTGTGTGTGTGTGTGTGTGTGAGATATGAGTGCCTGAGTTGACTATCTGAGGACTGGATGTTCACAGGGCAAACGAAAAACACATGATCCACATGCACCGCCAACTAGGAACACACACAAACACACACACCCCTCTCTGTCTCTTTATATATTTATATGTGTACATTTATGTAGTATATTTATATCCATCACTCCGTTGTTCATCTTGTCTTCATCCCCTTTCTTAATGGTTCTGAGACCGTGGATTTGCCACCACCAGATATAAATGTGTGACAGTCCTGACGATGACACCAAGAGACCCTGGCGAGTTGTGTATGGCACGAGGTGACAGGTTTGGCAGACAACTCAGCACCGAAGGTCAGGGGTCATGTGAGGCAAAGGAACATCTTAGCCAGCGCAGCGTTAAATCAGGCTACACATGAATCAATGGTGACGTTTATGGGAGACATAATTTTTTCCCACATTTTATTTTTTGGTGAGACTAAGAGATTTGGCACTGTATTCCAAACAAACACACAAATCATGTATTTGATAGACAGTTCCATTGTTCAGTGGAAAAGGAGGATGCGTTGAGAATACCTCAGACGGGTCTCCGGTACCAGGGAAGAAGTTGCCGTTGTCATAGCGATGCAGGGAGATGTACAGCACACTGGGGTCATTGTAGAACACAGACTGGGTACCATCGCCATGGTGAACATCCTGGACATGAGTGAGAAAGGTCAAGGGAGGTGTTGTCAGACTTAATTGTGGTCATGTGAGTTTGACCTCTGTTCCACGGAATTAACAGGAAATAAACTCTAAACAATGTAAACTATTATAACCAGTCTGGATTTTTGGAACACTTACATATTAAACTATTTGTTAATCAATCAAATGTATTTTTAAAAGCCCTTTTTATAGCAGCAATTGTCCCAATCTGCTTTCACAGATACCCAGCCTGAAACTCCAAAGAGCAAGCGCGCGCGTGTTTGTGTGTGTGTGTGTGTGTGTGTGTGTGTGTGTGTGTGTGTGTGTGAGAGAGACAGGCCCTGACACATGAGGAAAACAGAGATCAATGTAATCGCTGACACGGCGTATGTGGACAGTGTTTGTGCTGGGTAAGCAAGTCAGCGGGTGGGTGCCTGTGTTTGGATCCCACGTGGAGACCAGTGACAGTAGCTGTCTCTCACCCAGTCCACAATCAGGATCTTGCTGATGCAGAGTTTGCGCTGGAGCTGTTTGGCTGCGATGGCAACCGAGTTGAAGAAACAGAAACCCCTTTGGAAAGACACAAACACAGACTTAGGAGGACTTACGTTACCACAGACACAGAAAGTAAAGTCAAAGGACCACAACATTTATACAGTAAAAAAAAGTAATTCATTTGAATACTAGACACTCTGGGAATGTCCTCACAACACACATACTAGACACTCTGGGAATGTCCTCACAACACACATACTAGACACTCTGGGAATGTCCTCACAACACACATACTAGACACTCTGGGAATGTCCTCACAACACACATACTAGACACTCTGGGAATGTCCTCACAACACACATACTAGGCACTCTGGGAATGTCCTCACAACACACATACTAGACACTCTGGGAATGTCCTCACAACACACATACTAGACACTAGTTTGTCTTCATACAACCTGAACAATTTGTGAATGTCCACACAATGCACACAAAAGACGTTTGGACAATGTCTTCACAACACACAAACAAGGACAAGCTCACATGTAGGCATGCTTTCTGTTGAATCTTTTAGCTGTAATGCTCCTATCATGTGAAACACCTGTGTGAAGTGCCCCAGACACCTGTCCGTTAGAAGGCCTTCACTATTACTGCTGGACAGAGATACAG
This sequence comes from Esox niger, assembly GCA_016801105.1. Classification (NCBI taxonomy): domain Eukaryota; kingdom Metazoa; phylum Chordata; class Actinopteri; order Esociformes; family Esocidae; genus Esox; species Esox niger. The sequence goes on from JACXGJ010018065.1 coordinate 9,388, forward strand.
GCAGCAGGCACATTGATGAAATCATGATTATCACTGGGGGTGGATACCAATAAATGTTCAGTAGGTACATTAAACGCCAAGCTGAATTTAAAGGAAAATCTGATTTGAAAAAAAGCCAGTGTTTTCAGGGGACCCCCAGCTCCCTCTTGCGGCTCTCAATTTAAAACCCCCCAACAAGCCGAATGGTATTCAATATGTGTACGATAATGTGAGAAAGAGAAGGTATGAAAGAAAGTGTCGATGTATGAAAAACAACGGAGGAATGTTGAAAAAGGCCGTGTCAGCGGGAGTGTGAACTGTACATCATATCTGCTGTCCAAATCCTCTTCTCGTTATCGACACATAAATAACCACTGACAGCGAATGCCGAGTGCACTCCGTCACATGTGAACGCACGCACAGGCACGCACACGCACACGCCCACGCCCACGCCCACGCACACAGCTGAATGTAGTTAGCCTACTAATGGCTTCTATTTAAGACTGACACACACACACTTTCACACACTTGGAGGTGGTATTCCAGGCAGTACGTCATGAGGGCTGGACATGAATTGAGCAGCAGGGTGGATGGCTGTCAGCCTGAGGCGGGTAACACACACATAACCACTGGAAGGTGCTAGTGATGAGTGAGGAACATTGTAAAATTCTACTGGTCTGGACTGGACCTCCTGGACCTGCCTGTGTGTGTTTTGTGTGAATGTGGGTATGTGTGTGTTTTGTGTGTTCTGTGTGTTTTGTGTGTTGTGTGTGTCTGTGTGTGTGTTTTGTGTGTATGTGGGTATGTGCGTGTTTTGCGTGTATGTGGGTACGTGTGTGTTTTGCGTGTATGTGGGTACGTGGGTGTTTTGCGTGTATGTGGGTACGTGGGTGTTTTGCGTGTATGTGGGTATGTGCATGTTTTGCGTGTATGTGGGTACGTGCATGTTTAGCGTGTATGTGGGTACGTGGGTGTTTTGCGTGTATGTGGGTATGTGCATGTTTTGCGTGTATGTGGGTACGTGCATGTTTTGTGTGTATGTGGGTACGTGCATGTTTTGTGTGTATGTGGGTACGTGCATGTTTAGCGTGTATGTGGGTACGTGCATGTTTAGCGTGTATGTGGGTACGTGGGTGTTTTGCGTGTATGTGGGTACGTGCATGTTTTGCGTGTATGTGGGTACGTGCATGTTTAGCGTGTATGTGGGTACGTG
>JACXGJ010018066.1:0-10573 GCA_016801105.1 Esox niger
GGTACTTTGCCTATCAACGGGAGGGTACTTTGACTATCAACGGGGGGGTACTTTGCCTATCAACGGGGGGTACTTTGCCTATCAACGGGGGGTACTTTGCCTATCAACGGGGGGTACTTTGCCTATCAACGGGGGGTACTTTGCCTATCAACGGGGGGTACTTTGCCTATCAACGGGGGGTACTTAGCTTATTGGACAACCTCAGATATCCCTTCATGTTTCAGTCCCTTTTATTCTGTTTGACTTAGTGCTGCATAACTGATGTAGTCTCACTGTCCCGTTGACGACCCGGTTGTTTCGGTCCTCCAGGCGTGCTGATGTACCGGGGATTCCCTCTGGACCTGTTCATGGCACAGTGCTACGCCAACGCAGACGACCTGGGCAAGGGTCGTCAAATGCCCGTCCACTACGGCTCCAAGGATCTCAACTTCGTCACCATCTCCTCTCCGCTCGCCACCCAGATCCCACAAGGTGAGCCTCTGTCCCCCATCTGGCCATGTCTCTCGGGCTCAGCGTTCCTTTTGACCCGGAATGCTCCCATTCGCTGTCAGTTCAGAAAGTTAGTCCAATTCTAAATGTTCCGCGTAGAAGAGCGTTGGTGCGTGTGTGTGCTATGTGGGAGTGTATTTATTCTGTAAAAAAGTTAATGAATACACTCCTGCCTGGCTAAAAGTCTGAAGCCTATTTACCTAAAGGTTAACTGAGCCAGAAGTTTATTAATGGTCAGGATCTAGTTATTTAGTTCATTGCACTTTACTGTCCCTTATTTAGTAATTGGTCTCAAACCTGTACTTCTGGGGTTTTGAGACTATCAACATTGACAGGCTGCGATCAATCAGTGACCTTATGCTGCCCACGTGTGCTAACTCGTGTGGGTGTGTGTGTTTTAGCGGCGGGGGCAGCATACGCAGCCAAGCGGGAGAACACAAACCGTGCTGTGATTTGTTACTTCGGAGAGGGCGCAGCCAGTGAGGGAGACGCCCACGCCGGGTTCAACTTCTCTGCCACCCTGGAGTGCCCCCTCATCTTCTTCTGCCGCAACAACGGCTACGCCATCTCCACCCCGACCAACGAGCAGTACCGGGGGGATGGCATCGGTGAGACCCATTCTGGTTTGGTGATTTGGTTTTTCCTAGTCAGTTGTCGGTTGAAAAGGCGATCAGCACTTTGAACCAAAACAAGGCATTCTCCCCAAATCTGTTTTGGTAGGGGATGTGGCTTCAGAGATGTGACAGCTTTCATAGATGTTCCCACCCCCAATATGTTTATGTAGAGGCTGAAACCAATATCCTTGCCAGACCTTTTTCACCCTTAAACAGGATTCTGTATTAGAGAATAGGATAAAAATGCAAAAATCCAGGTGTAATAATAATTTGAAGGAGACCAATTCAACAGACATACTGCTGTCATCCAATCAGAAGGGGCTTCCACTAAGTATGGGTTTTGGGGTGTGCAGACTTATGCAACCGACAGTTTTAGATTTTCTTTTTGAGAAATTACACATTTGTTCTTCACTTATATATTGTTCACTTACATATTCTTCACGTATATATTCTTGGTTGTAAGATCTCAAAGTCTGACGTGATTTGTCTTGATTTCTGTCTTTAAATCCAAAGCTGCTTTTTCAATAAGGGGGTGTGGCCTTATTCTAATATGGGTTGGTGAAATTATCCATTGTGTTTGGTTGAAACACGTTCTTACAGGCAGACTAAACCGGCACAGTGGGTGCACACACCCGCATACATTCATTTTGTCTATCCAAATTCCCAACCTGACGTGATGACGTTCAGGCCAAATGGCCAAGTCAAATGTCACGGATCGGTTGAAACAGACTTTATAGTCCTTCGCAGACTTTATTGTCCTTCGCAGATGTGAGATATATTGACCGACGTTGGTGTGACTTGGTGTTTCTGGAACAGTCCGTGACCACCATGACAGTCTTGAACCGCGTGAGGTGGACCGACTGTCAGCCAATGTGTGTTGGAGTGCGCAGTGTGTCCAGTGTCTTGAATAGAGGCGATTATTGTGTCTGAACTATTTCTTTGTGGATGAGCTAGGATGAATGAATATTTCTAACAATGAAAGTGTCACTCAGGGCAGGTTCCGTAGACAGACATTAAGCCCAGACTAGGACCTAAAAAATGAATTGTCCAGAAGAGAGCTACTACTACTGGACCTGACTCTGTTTTTGGAACTTGTACTTGTTGTTTTAATCTTGTGTTGGTAACCAGTTGGATTAAAGCCATAGAACACTGATAAAAAAGGTGTGGACCATGATTAAAGGTATTTACCATGCCCTGATGCTTGCAGTTGCTCGGATATCCTCTGTTTGTTAACCATTTTCAAATCCTGTTTCAAAACTGGTTTGAAAACTACTTTTGATCATGTTTTTAGGCTATAGAGGATTTTGGATTAATTATGACAGATGAATGAAGCTGAAATTTGGCATTTCAAGAGTCGGTTAAAAATAGATTTTAAATATGTAACCTCAAATTCCCAGTTAAACAAAAACTGAAACATGACTAATGAAGCCACAACCACATGTCGGAAGAATTCATTACTGGCAGTTGAAATATCTTGTTTGTTTTTATTTACAATCTGTTTTGCCCGGGGGCAAATACATGAAACCCCCACATAGGTGGAGCCTGAAACCAATGCTTCATATGAACAGAATGTCTGAGGTAAACTGCAGGTGGAAGATGTGTTTGCCTTGTCTTTCCTGTTCCGAGCTTGTGACGTTGTGCGTCATGATAACGCGCCTTGTTTCGGCCCCCAGCTGCCCGAGGGCCCGGCTACGGCATGATGTCAATCAGGGTGGATGGAAACGACGTGTTCGCCGTGTACAACGCCACCAAGGAGGCCCGGCGTAGGGCTGTGGCAGAGAACCAGCCCTTCCTGATCGAGGCCATGACCTACAGGTACGCTGGGCGGGAGGTGGTTGCATGTGGCCGGTAGAAAGGCAGGGAAGAGAGCCAACAGGAGTCTCCAGAAGGGGACGAAGACGACACCTGTTTTTGTCTGCCTGCATGTCGTTTGTAGCAAGCAAGCAAGCTAGTTTATTTATATAGCACAGTTCATACATAGAAGCAATTCAATGTGCTTTACAGAGAACATAAAAGTGATTCAATTGAATTAAAACAGTCAGATTGTTACATTTGTCTAACTCTAGCTGTCTCCAGGGGGACTGCATGAACTTCAAAACCCTGGTATCTCAATCCTCGCATTCCGGTGCTAGGATGAACCAGTCAGTCCCTATGTGAGATAATTATTGCATCAATATCTAACTTGGATCTCTCGGGGACATTTATCCCATGTCTGTAAATGCATTTTATTTTGCATTACAATTGGTAAAAGATCGTGAAATATACATTTTATAACAAAATAAATCAAGAAGAGAAATATAACATAATAAAATAGAAATAGAATATAAAAACATAGGAAGCTATAAAAGCTGTTAGACTAAACAGTGCTGTTATAAAAACATGGAAGCTATAAGGCTCACAGTGTGGTTAAGTTTAAGAGCTCAGTCATAGGCACGTGAAAAGAGAAGCGTTTTTAGCCTGGATTTAAAAATGGACACGTTTGGTGAACGTCTAACATCTTCTTATAGTTTAGCAGTTATGCTGTATACAACTGGAATAAACGCAGCTTCTCCATGTTCAGTATGGACTCTGGACTCTACTAGCTGACCTGAGTTCATGGATCTAAGAGCCCTGCTTTTATATTCTTCAAACATATCAGAAATGTATTCGGGTCCTAAACTATTCCGAGATTTATAAACTAGAAGCACCACTTTAAAGTCTGTTCTGTAACTGATTGGAAACCAATGCAAAGATTTAAGAACCGGCATGATATGCTCTGTTCTCTTGGTCCTGGTTAACATTCTAGCGATTGCATTCTGAATGAGCTGCAGCTGTTTTGCAGTCTTTTTGGGGAGTCCAGTTAAGAGGACATTTCAGTAGTCAACCTTACTAGAGATAAAAGCATGGATGAGCTTCTCTTGGTCTTTTTGGGACACCAGGCTTTTGATTCTGGATATATTTTGTAGAATGCTGTTTTGGTGACCAATTTGATATGACTGTTAAATGTGAGGTCTGAATCAGAACACCAAGATCGCGCACTTGATCCCTGGTTTTAAGGGCCTGAGAATCCAACTCTTTACTAATACTTGTTCTTTTATTTTTGTTGCCAAACACAATAATCTCAGTTTTATCTTTTGGTTCATCCAGGTATTTTTGTACTCAATACAGTGACACAGAGAATATATTGAGCTGTTGTCATAAAGTTTGAGAGCCATATATATTTGGGTATCATCGGCATAGCTGTGGTAGTTGTTAATGTTGTTCTGTATAATTTTGCCCAGAGGTAGCATATAGAGATTGATCAGAAGCGGTCAGAGAACTGATCCCTGTGGTACTCGTGTCATAGCCACCTTATCAGATTCATGATTACCAATGGTGACAAAGTAACTCCGGCCATCTAGATAAGATCTGAACCTATCAAGGACTGTCCTGGAAAGTCCTACCCAATTTTCTAGCCTATCTATAAGTGTTCTATGATCTACAGTGTCAAAGGCTGCACTGAACTGTAATAGAACTAGAACCGTTATTTTATCTGAATCCGCATTCAGCCTTATATCATTTAAAACTTTAATCAAGGCCGTTATAGTACTGTGGTGAGGTCAGACCACTTGACGTCTCAAAATTGCTGGGTTGATTGAATACAACCATCTCAATGATCTTTGCTATAAAAGGGAGGTTTGAAACAGGTCTATAGTTGTTCATTATGGGAATGTATTTGTTCATACAATGCAATTGACATCGTAGTCACGTTTCCTAACCCTGGTCCCCAGGCCCCAAAGAGTGCACGGTTCTGTTTGGAGTGTTCACTCACCTGATTTCGACGTATAATGAGACCTGTTTAGTTAAATCGGTTGTGCGACTGATATGGGGGGAAATGTGTACCCTTACAGGTGTGGGCAGTCTGTTAGTACCGTCATAAGGCCCGCTGAAACACTTGCTGTAGAAATGCCTCCGTTAAAGTAGCCCCAGCACTCAGTCATTCTGGGAGGACCGTCGACCTGACGACCTCCGTCCTTCTCCCCCGCGTCTCATCTCTGCCCCTCCCCCCCACCAGGATTGGCCACCACAGCACCAGTGACGACAGCTCCGCCTATCGGTCCGTGGACGAAGTCAACTACTGGGACAAACAGGACCACCCCATCTCCCGGCTGCGCCACTACATGACGGCCCGCTCCTGGTGGTCCGAGGACAACGAGCGGAGTTGGCGGAAGCAGAGCCGCAAGATGGTGATGGAGGCGTTCGAGAAGGCGGAGAAGCGGCACAAGCCCCACCCCGACCTGATGTTCACCGACGTCTACGACGAGATGACCCCGAACCTCATCCGGCAGAAGGAGTCCATGTGGAGACACATCCAGCAGTATAAAGACCACTACCCCCTCGACGCGTATGCCAAGTAACCACCGTCAAGCACACTGCTGATTCTCTGGTTGATAGTGGAAGATTTATTAACATTTGTGGTTTTATTAGTTGAATCCGTTAACCATTTAAAGTTCACCTTTTATTAATAAATAAAAGTTGTCTGAATAGTTTCACAGCGTGGTATGCTAGGCTAGTGTGTGTCCTTTGGCTGGATGGTGTTTGTGCCTTCAATGAACAACAGAATCTGCCTTTGTAAACGTCACACCTGGTTTCAGATGATGTTTAAGGACAACTCCATTATGTGTTGTAGGTTGGTCCGGCAGTCTAACACACTGGTGAACATATACTGCTGTACTGCTGGGTGCAAATCCAAACCACATCGCTTTCAGCAAAAGCATTACTTTTCACATAGATAAATATTTCGATGTATTTAGAAATATACTTTCCTGAAATTAGCAGATAATCGCACATCTACACTTTTTTCCATTTTAGCAAATAATATGGAGAGAGGAAGCGAATTGTTGAATAATCTTAATTATAAAACAAAAGTGATTGTTAGGGGCCGGTGTTTGAAGATATTCTTACACAATTAGTGTTCAACTGGAATTTCCTCAACAACTATTTGTAATTTGCCCAGTTGACACCAGTACACACCTCTGCAATTCGATACTACAGTTGTCTGTATTGATTTTCAAACAAAGTGTTGCGGTCATGCCGATACCAGGAGTGAAGCACCAGCACACCAGACTAGATGAATGGTTTTTAGCAGCATTTCTCTAATCAATTTTAGGTTGTAGAGTATATGCAAGACAAAGGGGTAAAACCAGTTTAACTAGTTGTTCCCAGGAGTTAGACACCACGTAACCGCTACAATCTACCCGTCACCTCAAACAGAATATGCTTGTGATCTTGTGTTCTACTTTTTGTTCCCCTCATTTCCTTTTCTTTGTAAGGGTTACATCTGACGTGTTACTGTAGGCACCTAATTTTGGTTGAATGTTATCAGATGTTATTTTATCAGGGGTATGACTGGTTATGTGTCCCCCTTCCACCACCCCAGTTTGAGTAAGAGAGTAGATTGCTGCCACAGACGTGTGTTGTGTGTGTGGATCGGTTTGTGACATTAGTGGATAAACTCTGACAATTTGAAGGAACTGTTAAGTGAACCTGTCGCTTTCACTAATACTGTACATTCTGGAGTCATGACAATATTTGTTCTTTCTAAAATGGTGTCTAAAATCTAAATAAAAATACTTTGGTGAAGCCATCTCCAGCAATGCATTATGTTGTCTCACCATCAATACAAGTCTGGAAATATACATAACCACCGTGATCTCTGCTACTACTCGTTTGGCAGATTAGAGTGCTTTCCATTCCCTCTTAAGATAGCAACTACAGTGACCTCTAAAAATAAATTATCAAGCTGCCTATACTGACAACACCCTGGAGGGGTATTAGAGGATTGTAACAATCTGACCTTTTTTAACTTTTGTTCTGTGATTGAACAAACAATGTCTTGTTTTGTCTGTCCTTTGTTTTTTCAGTTAGTTTACATGTTAGATTCAATGATTAAAACAATGTGAACATGAACAAGCAGGTGCCCAGCTGTAATAGAGACCTTGGTGTCAGTCAGTGTTCCATGTTTATTCATACTAATACTTAAACATTTAACTTAGTGTGATGCAAAATCCAAAAGGTTGGCATGTCTGAATAAATGTTTAAAATAAAATTAAGACATGATTTTATTAATTTAGAAAATATGAATCTGGATTCTAGAGCACAATGGACAAATTGAACTCTGCAAACATTAAATATTTTATTCGATTAGGTGAGTTCAGTTAACAATGCAGTTTTTTTAACCTCCCATTTTGGGCTGGATGTGTAATATGTTTTCATATGTTCAGAATCTGTGAGTAGAATCACTATCGTACATCAAGAATTCTGGCTGGACGTTTGAAAACGATTGGTTTTGCTGACATGGGCAGGTCAGCACATACATGACCATACAAGACACAATACACAAATGTTAGGATCCATTTTGCTCACCACTTCAAATCTGTGACCAAAAATAACAGAATGCATCTATACATAATTGAAATCTTTGCAACTATATATACATAAACTGATATATATACATATACTGAATATATACAATTCTTTGCAAGAACCTGAGCATCCAAACATGCAAACATCCCAGATAAAGTGAATCCTTAACACAATTGATTACTTAAATAAAATGGAATCTGTCAAGTTCTCAATGCCATGCCATAATGAATCTTTCCAAGTAATTATGTCCCCATAGTGTAGCTAAAGCTGTACATTCAGAAGATGACAAATCTTGAAAATAGAAATTGAATATAAGGAAAAACAAGAATCAGGCTCAGGAACGTGAGCATGACCAGGAGGAAAGATAACATGCAGTGGTGGCTGGTTGCATTTTGAACAGGGAGGACAGACTCAGTGTCAGCCTATCAGAATCCACTGAATTGTGTCCCAAAAAAAAACTGAAATTAGATTTTTTTTTTCAAGTATTCCATTTGAACATTAAAACATGTTACAGTGAAACCTCAAAAAGTTTCTCTTGATGTAAAGATTTCTCATTCAATCTGTAACAGTCAAACACCCAAGGATCTAGCCATATCTACAAATTGTAATAAAACCCTTACGCAGGGCCACTTAATCATTTGTTGTGCCAGTTGAGATCCAAAATACACTCCGATTGGCCCACACCACCGTGTCAGACCGTTAACTAATGCTAGTGAACATCCACCGTCGCGCTGGACATCTACCCTAACGGTCAATCCATTTTATCTATTGCTGAGCCGTCCTACCCTACCCAATGTCCTTGGATGACCTTTGACCTCTCGCCACATGCTAGTGATTAAGAGGTAAACATTAGCATATGAGCAGGGGGTTCCGTATGCTCCTCGACAGGCGCAGGATTTGCTGCGGTGACCGCTTGTGCACCAGCAGCAGATTCTGGTGAACACACACGTTTTCTCGGTCCTGCTCCCGAATGTCAAAGGTATGGAAGCCTGTGTGTCCCTCTGGGAGGATTCCCAGAGCACTGAAGCACATCCCGGTGTAGACGTCGTCAATGGGGAAGAAAGGGAGAAAACGAGCAATGCCGTAAAGTTGTCCGATTAATGACCCAGAGAAAAGGTAGCCCCCTCCACCAGCATACGCAGGGTACGAACCCTCATAGAAGGACTCAGGAATGTAGTACTTGCTCTTAATGTCACGGAGAGGACTGGCTGAAGTGAGCACCTGGCCCAGGTAGAGCTTCGAGGCTTTGTCTGGTTCCAGGGACTGCAGGTGGGCCAGTATAGCCTTGGTGTTGGCAAAGACGTCATCATCCCCTTTAAAGACAAAGGAGATGTTGGGGCAGCGTGTCAGTGCCCACCGGTAGAACACATGCTCCTTCAAAGTGAGGTTGAAGAACGTGTCCTTGAAGTCCCACTGAAGAAGGTCGCCGTAGCTTCTCCCCTCGTATGCCAGCAACAGGCTGAGATCAGGATCATCTTGGGAAGTGGATCCCAGGAGGAACACTGTACGAACTCTGATCCCTCCGCTGTACAGCGTCTCTCGCCCCCACGTCTCCCGGACCGCCTGTCTCTGCTCAAAGTTTTTCGGGGTAGACTTAATGGCGAAGAGGAGGAACGTCTCTCCGCCGTCCGAGGTGCATTTATCCGGTTGGTCGATCAGGATGGGCGGGTGTCTACAGTCCATCCCCCGCATGAAGACCTGGTGGATCTCTGGATAGGAATTCATGTCATGAACATTGGTCCGTAGCTGCTCCGGATTTTGCTCGCAGCTGGACCAGTCGCTGCCCTCCTGCTCTGTTAGGTTCTGCCTCGGGTCCGTGTGTTGGATGTGAAAGTGCAGTAAACGGTTCCAATAGGCTTGGTTCTGGGGAATGAACTCCCGGAAGGAAGCTGACACAGAGACAGTGGCTTGAGGAACAGCAGGAATGGAACTGGTAAACTGAGTAGGGACATTTAGCTTTGCCTCTTCGAAGGCAGTCATTTTACTGTCCTTACCCAACGAGGGGCTGTCGACACCGTTGCCCCCTGGGCTGGGCTTGACCAAGGCCTCCAGCAGAGATCTGTGGCTGTGGGCCAGCTGCAGGTTGAGTGAGGAGTAGTAAAAGACCAGGAAGAAGCTGCATAGGATGATCATGAGGATCAAGGACTTGACAGGACGCATCCTCTCTAGCCTGGATGTGGTTCACCTGCCGTCTCTGTTCAGAATCCAAAGGTTGAGAGTAAGGGATTTGTGTATCTCCTCGTGTGAAAAATCAGGATGTCTAAAAGAAGGGACAAACAGCCAGTTATTAATCACACCAGTCCTATAATAGAAATGATAAGCTGGTCCAAGCCTTCTTATTCTGAAACTAGACACACACAGGATGGTTCTAGAATGATGCAGGGTTCTAGAATGATGCAGGGTTCTAGAATGAATAAGTTCTAGGTATACAACCATTCAGACCTTTCAGACTTGTTTGTGATCCTCCTGTTTCTAATTCTTCAGATCTTCTCGACTCACGTACTCCTGAGGAGTAGAGAGAAAACAAAAAAAATGTGTTAGTTTTGTTATTAGTTTGTTTGTAGTTGTTGCTTCTTACACAAAACCATTCAGACAAGTGAGATTGGCTCCATCAGGGGATTTCATTTGGGGAGAACTGAAGACCTCTTCCTTCTAGGCATCAGCGCCAAGTCATTCTGCTTTCTATTCCCACTGATCTTTTCAGCAGGAAGTTGTATAGGAAAACGTAGAAGGGGACTCACTCAAACCGATTACCTCGGCTAGTTTTGCAGGCGTCCGAGCATGTAGCACCAAGCAGTTTGTTGGAGTGCTTGGTGCTACAAAAGAGCATCGAACTGCAGCGCCCCCGGAACCAGATTTATCCTGGAAAAGGGCGTCGAACTGCAGCGCTCCCCGGGAGGCCCGCGGAACCAGATTTTTACTGGAAAAGAGCATCGAACTGCAGCGCCCCCGGGAGGCCCGCGGAACCAGATTTCTATTGGAAAAGAGCGTCGAACTGCAGCGCCCCCGGGAGGCCCGCGGAACCAGATTTCTATTGGAAAAGAGCGTCGAACTGCAGCGCCCCCGGGAGGCCCGCGGAACCAGAT
>JACXGJ010018067.1:0-10572 GCA_016801105.1 Esox niger
AGTTAAAATAAAGACTTTAAAGCAAAATATGATTTGAAAATGTATTTGCATTGAAGTTTCCAAAGCAAACTCTTTAGCACGCTACAATCATAAACTTAAGGGCAACCATGCAGATCTAATATTGTACGTCTGCAGATAAAAACAGTGAACCACCCTGCTTAAGATTGCCCTCTGTTGACTAAAACATATTCTATTTTTTCTGTAGCTGTTTGATGTATTTTGCAACTCATTTAAATTGCATAAGGTCATTTTTTAACAGCCTGAATTCAATTGAGTCTTAGTTAATCAATCGACATGTATAGTATTAAGAGGTGAAGTACTATTTAATAGCCTGCCCTAGATAGGCAAGACTACTTCAAGTAAAAGTACATGTTGGCTTATCGAAAATGAGCATAGAGAAGTAGCCCACTTGACTGACATAAACAGAACTATTTACCAAATACGTATGGGCTATAAAAAGATATAGAAAATAACTTGTATTAACAGATTTTGTGCGAGGGCACCTGTTTTAGGCCGTACATTCTTGTGCTCTTTATAGAGAAAGTGCGACATCAACTGGCTGTCCATATTCATGATTTTGCAACTCTCACAATGTCGTTACTGTGACAATGATATATATATCTCAGTCTGATTTTGCTAATATTATTTGCTTAAGGGTTTTGACCTCAGCACATAAGAACTCCAACTGATGCCTTAAATGTCCATTCCCAACCATCTCACCTGAGACGATCGCTGTGGGTAAACTTGACATGATCTCGGAAGTCTTTGCCTCGTTTGAAACCAACAGTGTGTGACTTGAACTACCGAAATATTGACCACAACTGTCTATGGCGTGTTGACCGTTAGACCGACTTTCATTTGCGCCATCCCACCGTGCCAGGTCTTCCCCATGCAGTAGACTATTGTTCTTTATTTCATTATTCTTGGCTACAGAAGCACGGTTAATCAAATTCTGGTGCTTCAGAGATTTTTTAGCTTTGAACCTTAATTTGTGTGGTAAAACCGATAATGTTCCATCGCTAGATTTATCCGCAGTACATGTTCTACCATGGGCTCTCGAGCCCGTTTCCTGTCTTTCCGACGTAATCGGTCCCACCATGTAATTCTGGCCGTCAAGGGAGATTCCTTTATTTGCGCGGTCGAAATCTAGAGGTGTGCTCCTACTAGTCCAACCTTCAATATCCCCAACTTGAGCGTGTTGCCCGCGTGCATCGGAGTATTGACTGTTTGACCAAATCACTGGAAATGACACGCCTACATTTGGAAAGGTTCTGTAGCGGGACGGTGTATCAATTACATCAGGATAGTGTCCAATATTGCATGCAATACCAGAATTTATGTTGCACTGATAGTCGTTCATAAATGTCACCGGTGGATAAGAACCGGAAACTCCAGCTTCGGAGAAACATTCTCTGCCTGGAGAATATACTAGGCGTGAAACATCAGGATAATTTATATTTCTTCGACTGGTTTCGACGTTGGGTAAACCTGGGTCATTGGGTAATCCAGGAACACCAGTGTGTTTATTGTCCGACACTTCTTTGGAAAGTGCAAAGTTTGTCGTAAATGACGCAGTAGGTGCAAGCATCCAAGGGGACACGTGAGGAAAGGTTTGATGAAAACAGTGGTTTGGGTTAGAGAATGTATCCGGCTTATCGTGGTGACCCTCAATAGCCAGTGCGCGGTATTGCACAGCCGAAAGTGTTGCTTTCAGTTTTTTATTCTCTCTAAGAAGTTCAACTGCTCGTCCCTCCAAAAGAATCCCCTCCATTCTTCGACGCTGTCTTGACCTTTTCGCTGCTTCGTTGTTTCTTTTCCTTTTGAACCAATATTTCCCGTCTTTTTGCTCCTCTGGTATAAATTCCCTCTGTCTGCGAGATCTTGCACTACCTTGACAAGTCGAAGTTAACCCTAAAACGGATTTTGCATCATGGCAGCTGGACTTAGTAACCGCTGTGTTCAAACACATCGCACTCGGCTCAAGCGTGGTATACTTGCACGTCTGCATCCTGCCCAGACTGACCCCGTTCGTTGTTTTGTCGTTAATGTGCGGAAATCTGCCCCTTTGCTGTGCAAGGGCGAAGTCCATTCTGTAAGTGACAACTAGGTCCATGAGAGCATTTTTAATAGTTCGCTCACACGTCCGTTGACACGCCTACACCTTCCTTGATCACAAAGTTACTTCAAGCGACGATTAGGTTTTAACTACCCGGGAGATTTATATACAAATCTTAACCACGGTGCATTGTTATTACAGAGCTTTACGTTTTGGTGCTACCTTCACCCTTTTGTTTTTGTCGAGAACATTTTAGCAGACAAATATCTCACAAATAATTGACGCTACATCACTGTAGCCAAATTGATTAAATGAGGTGGATGGACACAATAATGTAAATACAGAGACAATGCATTTGTCTTGATTGAAAGGGGTTGTTGCACTTTCATTGAGGTTTGCTCTGATCAATTAACATTTCAAGCAAAAATTAGTAGGTCCCTGACCGTTAATTGATTCTTAAAGACAAAAAAGTCTGAAAACCAGTATATCGGCCTTCTTTAAACCCATCGTTGCGGCACTAACCATAACCCTGTCTCCGCCGGTGATTTACGTTCTGTCTGGATAAGGAGTTCGGCATTCGACTAGCAGCTACACGCTTGGCTGTCTTTAAAAAAGAGTGGAACAAGACTGATGTCTTTATATTGTATCACTTTATTGGATACTCCATGCGACTGGATGTATACAATATGGTTAACTTTTTTAATTACACCTTGGATGAAAGCCAATATTTGTTTGCAATGAAATGTAAGTCATCTTTGCAAACAAGGCATGATAAAACAATGAAAAAAATGTTTAACAACATTCATTACATAAATTACAAATCTGTACAACAGGGTATCAAAGAAAACGTGGAGCAATGTCTAACATCCAAATCCATTCAAAAGGCAATTACAACGCAGTCATACGGAATGAAGCTAAACATAAAAAATTCCGCACATGTACACATCTTTCTGGACTTATCTCATCATGTTACGTTGAGTAGTAACACGTTCTTGTGAGAAAAATTTAACAATCGATTATAAAATATATTTCCAAAGGTGATATCTAAATACTGTTTGTAAAGACGTTTTAAGCTCCAATTATTTGTTTTGTCCATACACCATACATTCCGCGATGTCTATTTCGTTTTGGTAAACGAAATCGACACTTCTATTTCTCACGTTACACCACAGTAAAATTGTCTCTGGAGAAGGCCTATCAATATAAAATGGAAAAGTTTATTGAAAAGACTTCAGGAATGCATGTCGAAAAGAAAACGCTTCATGTTGCACAGCAACAGTAAGAACATAAATTCTTCTGAATGGCTTTGCAACAAAGTGAAAACCCTGTCCACGTTGGTACACACCCGCAGCCTAAATGGTGAAAACGTGGCTCCTCATTACTATTTTCTGTCGAGTAGCTTCCAGAGTTTAGGCTAGAGCTGGGCGACATGGGCAAAAATGTCACAATATAACTATGAATTGAACAATAAGATTACAACATCAAAAATATTACCAATGAAATTACTACTACTACTTTGAATGATGTAGCTATCAATTGTCCCATTAACAATCACCCATATTAGCATTTCATCGCGAACTTCACATTTCTCTAGTAGGGCCTTATAGGTATATTCATCTTAGTGTACAATTTCAGCAAACGACCACAATAAGTGGTCGGTTTGATCCGTGTCAGTGATTTTTTGTGAATCGTCCCAGCTCTAGTCCAGGGTTCATTACCCAAAGTTAGCCAGAGGTCCTGCAGGGGAAATACCTGAGACGCTGCTAGCATTCGGATGCACCAGTGACAGCAAAACAAAACAACATAAATAACATTCAGTCATTGTTCATCCAATGCATTCCCTTCACTTATTCCTGGCGCTCTATTGAACTCAATACTAACTACATTGACAGAGCCTCTTACAACTCGAGTATGTTCCCCAGTCCTCTGGACTTTCCCTCTATGCCTCAGAGTACATCTCCATGTCGTCGGCCTGCGGTAGGTCATTGTCACCCAGCAGTTCGGTTTCCGGGACCGCCGTGTCCTCGCCATGGCCTGGCCCGTTCTGGGACGCGCCGTCCGCTGTGTCCTCCTCGTTTGCCTTGGGGCTGTCACTGAGCAGGGCGGCCCGCTCCGTGCCCGAGTTGTTCGAGGGCGCTGTGGTGACGTAGCCCGTTGAGGTGGAACCACTTCCGCTGTGGTGCGACCCCGCCTTGGCCACCATCTGCGGCGGGTGGTGAGCCACTTGCTGGTGTGCCATCTGGTGCATGGACATCTGCACCGGGTAGAAGTTCTGCATGTACGGGTACGCCGGCATGGGCTGGTAGCCATTCACCGGGATGTAGAGCTGCTGCGCGTGTTGTGCTAGCATGGGCCGGTGCATTTGGCCCTTCATTGGCACGAACTGGGGCTGCGGGAAGGGCGAACTCTTCTTCGGGCTGGCGTAGCGTGCAGCATTCGTCGCGCTCATGCTGACGTTGCTGACGGGGCTGGTGCTCAGGGAGCTGGTCTGGGTGGTGTTGCTGGCGCACGAGGTCTGCGCCGAGCTGTTGTAGTTGGACAGGCTCTCCCAGGTGCGCAGGCGCGTGTGGACATCCTTGAAGCGCGGGCGGCGCGCCGGCAACTCGCTCCAGCACTCAAGCATCAGCGTGTAGATCCAGGCGGGGCAGTCATCAGGGCAGGCCAGGACCTGCCGGTTGCGCACCATCTCAATAACGTCTTGGTTGGAGTAGCCGCAGTAGGGCTGAAGGCCGTAGCTGAATATCTCCCAGAGCACTACGCCATAGGACCAGATGTCGGAGTCGGTGGAAAACTTGCCGTACATGATCGCCTCCGGGGACATCCAGCGTATGGGGAAGGGGCTAGCACCCATCAGCTTGTAGTAGTCCGCAGAGTAGACCTCCCGGAACAGGCCCAGGTCGAGGATCTTGACATTGAGCTTGTCACAAACAAGAATGTTGCGGGCTGCCAGGTCCTTGTGCACTACATGGTGGCTGGATAGATACTCCATTCCAGCTGCCACCTGGGTCACGACGTGCAGGAAGTCAGCCTGCTCCAACGTGGACTTGACAGTCTTGTCGTCGTCTGAGCTGCCCACGTCGGAGTGTGGTGAGCGCATGACCAGGAACTCATGTAGGTCGCCCAGGCCGGAGTAGCTGAAGATCATGCTAATTGGCTGCTCCTTGGTTACCGCGCCCAGCAGGCACACGATGTTGGGGTGCTGGAGACGCGAGCGGAGCATGGCCTCATGGCGGAACTCCTCACGCAGGGTGCCCTCATCTTTGTCCTTGACGGTCTTGATGGCCACCACCTGGGTCTGCTCGCCGGGGGCCGTGCCGTATAAGTGGCCCTT
This sequence comes from Esox niger, assembly GCA_016801105.1. Lineage (NCBI taxonomy): Eukaryota > Metazoa > Chordata > Actinopteri > Esociformes > Esocidae > Esox > Esox niger. The sequence continues at coordinate 5,388 of JACXGJ010018067.1, forward strand.
GTATACCTTGCCAAAGCGGTCCTCGCCCAGTTCCTCCATGAAGCGCACCGCGGAGAGGTTGATCTCACGCAGCTTCGCCTGCAGAAAACGGAGTATCAGAGTTAGTCAAACAGACACTATAACCTAATTCATCAATAGCTATCCCATATGACAAGGGTTGCCCCGTATGACAAGTATTTTTATATGACACTGATTACTTTATATTATACTTGTTAAGTATATTACAATAGTGAACCAATATGACGCTAATGGACGGATATGATGCTAGGTGACCCAATATGACGAATGACCCCATATAACAGCAATTTACCTTCATGACATTACTTGCCCCATATGACATTAGTGACTCCATGACACTATGGACCTAAAATTATATTAACACTACTTGCCCTATAGAGAACAGCTATTTGGCAACATATGTATGTATGAAAGACACCAATTGCTTAAAAGAATAGTCGTTTACAATGTTGTCTCTTCAAATGCTAAATGTATTTTAAAGCAATGATACAGCTAGGACTCAAACCTACCCAGACTTATCCAGTAGTTGTCCAGGGTAAGATGGTACTCGAACATCAACTATAATTCTTCTTTCTTGCTTTACGTGTAAGGTTTGCCTCTTGACAGACGTTAACCCATTTTACAATAGTTAGCCTATGTAGCTCTAACGATGGTAACTAACCCACCTGGTGCTTGTGCTGGTTGAGGAGTGGCAGCTCCAAGTCCTGGCTAGGTAAAGCGGTGAGCTGACGACGAGGGGGCGTGTCCGTTGTGTCCTTCTGCTTGTTGCGGCACATGCATACCAGGAAGAAGAGGCAGGCGATGACCAGCGGGATAGCGATGCTGGGGATCAGGATGTACAGGATCTCTTTCTTTAGGTTCTTCGGCGGTGCTGAAACAAAGTGTTAGACATTAAGTTGTAGCGAGCACAGCTGCACGCATTCTAGTAACTGAAAAAAACTTTCCCCCCTCACAGATTTCGATTATGCCTATATCTGTAGAATATTATTTTTTTAAATATTCTTCATTGAGCATATATTTTTGTCCAGTTTAAGCTACATCAGAGTTTGGGAAACCAGTCTATAATGTGCAGACGGGCGAAAAATAAAGGAAAAACCATAAGCCTTAAACCTTAAGAAATGAGTGCTGGAACATAAATCCAGACGCTTCCCTATATGTGTATTGTGTAATGCAATTTAGCAATTAACATCCTATTATGCTCAATGGCATGTATTAAAATGCTGAGCAGGCCCAGTTAACCTTGATTTTAGATCAAAATGGCAAGAGATTTTGGACCGACATGTGAGACAGTGCTCTCCACAACCACAACCAAAACACAAAATATATTGTGTAAGCATGGTGTTCCATACCTCCGGTAGAGCTCCAGGGACTCTTAGATTTTATGCCAAGGCACACTGAAGCTGTTCTGCTGGCCCAAAATCTTACAAAGGCACACTGAAGCTGTTCTGCTGGCCTAACATCTTACAAAGGCACACTGAAGCTGTTCTTCTGGCCTAACATCTTACCAAGGCACACTGAAGCTGTTCTGCTGGCCCAACATCTTACCAAGGCACTAATGTTGGTTTTTCCCTTTTGTCACCCGTCTGTATGTACATATATTGTAATATGAAACGTCATCATCATGCAAATGGAATGGCAAGTAATAAAAGACACAACACAAACCCTTGTAAATATATCTCTGGATATGACAGCCCAGGAGTGATCCCTATACAAATCACACAAACAAACACACAAAACAAACCCCGGGGGGGTTTGGTTATACTCACTGCATGGGTGGATGTCGCACAAGTCAACCCTGACCTGATGGTCCAGAGTGAAGCACCAGGGTCCCTCCATCTGGCCCCCAGGGTTACGGCAGAAGTTGTGGCCCCCTCGCAGCTCGGGGTACTCGGCAGGGGTCAGGTGGTGGCTGTGGGGATACTGGGTGCTCCATGGTTGGCAGGGATAGCCCGACTTGGTGACGCTCACCGTTCCCTTGTAGTTGGCCCCACTGCTGTTATAGCAGCTGTGATCTGTTGGCGAATCTTTCACGAAGACTGAAAGTTAGTTTTGGGTGACTTCGACCGCTACGTTTTTACAGTTTTTTATGTGAATGAAAGCAACTTTAAAGCGGTGGTTAAGCTTCTTTAAATATCCCAGAGCCCAATGTAAAAAAAATACCAGTTACCAGGAAGGCCACAAGAGGGCATCCTAGATACACAATGGAAAACCACTGAAACCCCAGCTATGTGAGGACATGCCTCCAAAACCTACTGTTTGTCTGTCTCTCTGTCTGTGTTTCTTCCCGTATCTGTCTGTCCATGAATGTGGTTCTTTCTGTCCATATTTACACCAAAAGGTCCCTGTGTTGCGTAAGCATGTTCACATCCAATTTATCGCCAGAGCCCTCCAGAATAATTTCCCCCTTTGCTAAACATTTTCGTTGGCTGTTAATCAGCTTGAACATTTTACTCTCAAAACATGAGACATCTATCCTTCAACTGAGATTAAATATGTATATTTTTTATAACCCCGAATTATAGATTGTATTTCTCTCACATTTGGAGTGTAAGGTCAAGCTCTACAAGGAACAATGACAATTCACACAAACTCTTCTTTCGGCTCAGCTTCACCAAGTGGTCCAAGCATTCAGTAGGGAATCTCGCTTCTGTAAGTCTTTCCGCAGACAAGTGTCCGCTAAGTAGATTCAATGTAAATATCTACTTACATGGTCCCAGCTGGTCCAGGGGCACCCCGATCCTCATGCAGTTGGCAGCATCAGGCGAGCCTGGGTAAGGTAGCAAGTGGCAGGTGGGCAACTCCAGCTGCATGAGGATGAGCGGGTTGGAGCGTGCGATGGTGTACTCTGTGTGGCACAGTTCATTTTCCAGCGCCTCGCACTCGTCCCTGCAGAGCTGGCGGCGCCGCGGGCCCCGGGCGCCCTCGTCGCACAGCGGGAACACGTAGTGACAGAAGGAGGGGATGGCGAACTTGGAGCACTGGTCTGAGAGCTGCGTGGACGTGCCGATCATCGTGAACGCGGCTGAGGACGGAGGAGCCAAAGTAGAGACAGTTTTATTTTAGCGGCTTGGGTGCAGATCGCCCGGTGAACTCGCCAATTCTCTGAAACCTGGCCGAGGCCCGGATGCATTTGGATAATGGCTGCTGTCTTTTCAAAGAGCTTAAGAGAACAAGTATTGCCCCCTAACGATATAGATGTATTTATTCTCTATTCTGCCTTCACGGAGTACACTCGATGTAGTTTGTCATCCCTAATCTGAGGTGGCCAGACTATGTAAAGGTAAGAAGTATCGTAGATCTGAAACCCTTGGTTGGGTGCGGTAACCAGCAGCACCAGCTCTGGATAAAGCAAAAACTTCCAGGTTTTAGCATCTTTTAAAAAAATGTGGAAAGGTAGAAGGACACTGAATTGCTTGTAATTTTCAAGAAGATTGGTGTAAACCCATTGTTCCGGTTCTGTTCTCTCTTAAAACATATGGACCCAGAACTTAATTGAGCATCTGGCCAATGATAGGAGACTTTAGTTCAGGGTCAACTGAGATTACATCCTGCCAAGCTGTTGGTACACATCTGCTGCTGAATTCTTCCCTCCATTTGACATTTCTCATACGCTCCTCTAATTTCACTGAACTGTTAATGGAGTCCACGTTTCTGCACAATGGTTCTCAACATTAACTGACAAATTCAAAACCCTGCTTGAACACAAATTCCAAATAAAACAGCCCATATGGCATAAGCACACAGGTAGGCCATTCAAAGTAGTGTTTTTTAACAGAAAACCTGAAGTAGGCAGTCTTAAAATTTCACTCCTTGTATTTCGGCCACTGGTTGTAAAAGTAGCGCTGTGGAGCCAAAAAGATTTCCTGATAATTGTGCACTGGTTTTGCAATGCAGATGAATTTCATTCCTAGCTGAGGTACGATATAGATTCCTCCTATACATTAAAATGGGAGGTTAAGGACGTTATTCTGTTAACTGCAATAGTCACAGACAACTGAGAACACATTCAACCAGTGGCCCATGCGGGTAGAAAGGATTAATGGATTGCCCGTTCAGGGTGGCCAGCCACGCAGGAAAAACACGCCCACTGTGACCGGCTATGATGTGGCCTGACAGAGATGAAGCTTCATTTTATTCCGAACTACTATTTGAAGAGTCAGAATATATTGTTTGATAGGGACACAATTTGGTCACATTGAGATGAGTATGTTCTGATCATCGTCAGTGAAGATGTTTGTTTTCTAGTGGGCCTAAGTAAGCAAAGGCAAAGTTCTTCCTGTAAGCCTCTTCTGTTTTGCAGTTAGTCTTCCACTCAAGACAGGAAAACTGAGTCCTCACCATGGACATTATCATCTACAGTAGAGGAATCTAAGTAATGAAATTAAAGACCCTAATTTCCTGACAGAGAACCCACGCCAAACATGACTTCAGCCGAACAAGGCTACATTCCAAACAGCACCCTGTTCTCTTTGCGCGAAGCCACCCGGTCAAAGGCAGGGCACTAGGAAGTGGGCAGAGTGTCAGTTGGGATGCACTGTAATCTAGAGGTGCAGGAACCACATGGCATTATTTACTCTGACAGAGTTATTGCTCCAAATGTATTTCATTTAACAGGCTTAACGATAAGATTATACTTCTCGGTCGTTCTTTCCGTGTCCTCGTGGCATTTTAAAAAACAGAGCTGGGTAACTCTAACCGAACTTGGCGTCTCTTTTGTGTAGAGACCCGAGCATTCCCAAGGTTTAAAACCCCCAGAACTGGAAAAAAAGAAACAACAAAAAATATCCCCTTTTAAAAGATCGACCACGATATGTGCCACGATATACCAGGGCAATTTTCACCAATCAGATTTGGTTGCGGTAGTGGCATCCATTAAAAACTAATACCATCCAGATCTTTATATCACAAGAGGAAAAGTAATAATTTCCTTATGTGTCCTTGTACAAAATCTTCCTTCTGCTGCATGTCTTGAAGGAAACATGAAGCACATGCCCAGTGGACAATAGTGGTGGTAGATTCAGCTTTTGTTTAAAACTGAATTATGGTTTACGCAATCATTGTTGAAAAAATATTTCTCACTGGTTTGTGTGTGTGTGTGTGTGTGTGTGTGTGTGTACACATGTGTTTGGGCAGGCATAATTGTGTGTGTGTGTGTGTGTGTGTGGGG
>JACXGJ010018068.1:0-10570 GCA_016801105.1 Esox niger
TGGACACTCCTATAGGTACGACTTATAGACTTAGAGTTGTTACTCAGAGTGGACACTCCTATAGGTACGACTTATAGACTTAGAGTTGTTACTCAGAGTGGGCACTCCTATAGGTACGACTTATAGACTTAGAGTTGTTACTCAGAGTGGACACTCCTATAGGTACGACTTATAGACTTAGAGTTGTTACTCAGAGTGGGCACTCCTATAGGTACGACTTATAGACATAGAGTTGTTAATCAGTGGGCACTCCTATAGGTACGACTTATAGACTTAGAGTTGTAACTCAGAATCTGCCTTCATTGCACATTTAGAATGCTTGTATATACATGTAAATCTTCTGCCCTCTTCTATTTGCACTTCTGGTTACATCCCGCTGCATTTTGTTGTACTGTACTTGTACTGTCCAATGACAATATAACGTAATCTATTCTAAAACACTCCCATAATTCTACTCGGACTGAAGGTGCAGCTTGTGTGAGACAACATTTAGGGACAGAATTATGTTTTTGTTGTTGCTGTTCTTTCACGCGGATGAAGAACACCTCCGTCCTCTCTCTCTGTTTCAATTCCCCTCAATGTCCCATCCTTCTCTTGTCTGTCTCCTCCCAGGCTCCCCCTACCGGGACAAGGTGACCATTGCCATCCTGCAGCTGCAGGAGGAGGGGAAACTCCACATGATGAAGGAGAAGTGGTGGAGGGGGAACGGCTGTCCCGAGGAGGACAACAAAGAGGCCAGCGCCTTGGGAGTGGAGAACATCGGCGGCATCTTCATCGTCCTGGCAGCCGGTCTGGTCCTGTCCGTGTTCGTAGCCATCGGGGAGTTCATCTACAAGGCCCGGAAGAACTCGGATATAGAGGAGGTGCGTGAGGAGAAGTTGTTTCTTTGCTGACTGAGTCAGGGGTTTTGAGGAGCGCCACTAGGAGGTCGTACCACAGAGGGATTAGACAGCGAGGGTCCTACGTGCTCATAGATTTCAGATACAAATTAAGAACCTCAATTACTTATGCAAATGGGGTTTTGTATCAGGTAACACTGTTGGACAAAAGAGGGAGAATTGCTTGAACATCAGAGCGGCCTGGTATGAAACTTGCTTTTGGTGGACACGCTGGCAAATCCACAGGACATATTAGGTCTACTGTGGGACAATGATATTTCAAGTCCAGTGTGATTACATGCTTGTTGGGTTTTACCAGGTTCCATGTCCGTTTAGCCATGTTCTTTTCTCACATTCAGACAATGTCATCCCTCCTCCCAGCCGGTTTGATTCAGGGAACAATTGCGCAATATGTGCATTTGACCATGTTACCTTGACAACGTGAAATAGGGATTTAAAGGATGACCTTTTGGCAGCCTGGGAGCTGTCGGCGCCTGCTGAGCGACGTCTCCTTCCTCTTGAATTGTGCACGCATTCGCTACTTCCCAGTAACATCTCATATCTGCTCAAATTTTCTTTGTCTTTCACTTCTTCCCTCAATTGTAACAGCATTGGACTGAGGGGACTTCCCACTGTGTTTCTGGTCCCAGTTTATTAAAAATCACTGAAGCGAAGTTAGGAAGCGCAGGACTGGGAAAGAGAAATCACTGAAATATAGTGAAGTTGAGATGTCAGGTCAGAGGTCATGCCACCTGCCTGTGTCAAGGGGGTGATATATATTGGGCATGAAAAGTAACTGAATTAAGCTTGACACAATGTATGAGTGTATTAACAATCTCTGTACAAAGGACACTAGGTAGGAAATGTTATGCCCCATTTCTGATGGGTCTCACACACCCTGTCCATACCTCCTGACGGGAGTTTTCCATGTGACTGTCATAGACTCTATGAACAGACCCATGGACCCTGAGTTGGAACATACCATTGTGAAGAAGCCTGTCTTTACCTGATGATATGCATGTATTTTAGTTCTATTCTCTTGTTAGAGGACTGGTACTTCGTTATCTTGTGCTATATGAGGTACCGTATTACAAGCAGTTGGTATCCACTATTGAAGGGCCCCACACAACCTGATAAGCGTGTTGAGCCAGGAGCTTAAGAGGGACACTACCAGGCCATGTAAGGTTAGGATATAGAATACATGTATGTGATTGGAAGACAGATATTGGAGGGGATGTGCTGGAGGATAATGGACTGTGTAATGATTGGCTATGACCACTGACCGCCTCCTATGTGTATTGGTATAAAAGAATGTGTTCACTTCATATTCATTGGAGAGAAAAGGAAAGAACGATGGAAGGTTAACGGCGTTGCCTCATGCTGAATAAAGATGGCTCTCCCCTGACTTCTGGTTGCATTAATTTTGTTCATGGATAAAAAATGGACAGAAATTAAGACAGGGTAGAGAAATTTGGTAGTGTGTCTCGTTTCCCATTTTGTTATATAATTTGTCATTTTATTTTGTAATGTCTGTATATATCTCAGTTGTCTTCTAGAATTGTTCATGATGGAATGAACCTTGCATGTCGAATTTTCTAATTTTCCGTTTTTGTTCTGTTTCATTTGTTTTCCTCTCTTTTTTCTGTCCTGTGTGTGTGTGTGTGTGTGTGTGTGTGTGTGTGTGTGCGTGCGTGTGCATGCGTGCGTGCGCATGCATGAGTGTGTGTCCGCATGTCTGTGTGTTTCTGATGTGTCTCTGGTTTGTGTCTGTATGTCTATTGTGTGTGTCTGTGACGTGTGTGCGTTTCGTCACTTCTGCCCACCATGTGAAAAAAACGTTCCCCAACAGGCCTTTTGTTTCTTCTACGGAGTCCATTCTGTCCGACAGTACCAGAGACGAGCCAGTGGCTCCTCCTCTGGCTCCTCCCTGTCCAATGACCTGGAGAGTGGACGGCTGCTGGAGGACGATGACATAGAGTAGCCCCTCCCCGGCTCGGCCCCACCCACCACCCACACACACGCACGCTAGACGTTAGGTTTGTAAAACACGTCTGCCCCTCTGTCCTTTTGTACGCGACCAATGACCTGAAGTCAAGCACTGGTTGCTAAGTTCCCCTGTTTGAGTATTCCATCCAACTCCGCTTCCCCGTTGACAGTCCCTATGACCCCCAATGATCCCTGACCCCGTGATCCTCAAGACGTGTAGTTAAGTTTTTTTTCCCTATTCCCCTCAGTAGGTTTCCTAGCAACAAACTGTATGTATTGACTTACCTGAACCTGCTTTGTTTGTTGTGATCTTGACAACCAACTGACAGGTTTAATTTTGGTTCAGTTTAATGGCTGAAAATAACTCTGCTGAATGTACAGAACCACGTCCAAAACTGTTTACTATTCCCTACATAGCGCATTACTTTTGTCCAGGTCCCCGTGTGTCCAAGTAGTCTGTTATTAAGGGAATAGTGTGCTGATTGAGAACAATACAAAATAATCGACCTTAAGAGCACTGATTGGCAGTGCTGTAGAGCCAACCCCTTAATTTACCCAGAGTTCTGTTCTCTTACTGAAATGACAGACTTTAAGAGGGAAAATGCTGGTGCCTATTTTATTTTTATTTAACCTTTATTAATGCATCAAGATTGGACCAAGGATTCATTTTTTTCCTGCAGTTGAACCCTGTTTTGTGTTTTATTATTTTAGCGATATCTAACCAGGATTAACTCTGTGGCTGAAAAATGAAGCCTACTCGGCTGTGTCAAAAACTGCAATTCAACGGATGGCCACTTGAGGTTGGCTGCAAAAGGGAGCAATCTCCATAGACCTCTATGGCAAAATGCCCAAGTTTACAGCCCAAATAAACATGCTTACAGCCTAGTTCTAACAATGGTTTTGGTGTGTATTGCTTATATCCCCCTTTTTAACAGATGGGGGGGGTGACATTTTTATAACTCTAAAATTACATTAAGCCTTATAATTAGGGGGGCGTGGCCTATTGAGTGACAGTAGTGGTGCTAGCGCCGTCACTCCTGTCACTCTAGTCATTGGTTATTTCTGGTATCGCCTCAGCTAACTCCAGTCACTGACAGGTAATGTTATAATCAAGTGACATCCGAATAAACGATACCGTACAGTCTATGCTCATAACTAAAGTTATGTGAATATACTAATATCGAATCTATGAGTCTCAACCTATTTTTTAAAGACTATTGTCCAGACAAAATCTAGAGTTGCAAAATAACCATGTTTATATATTAAAAAATCACTGAAGCTATTTAAGCAATTTTGTTTTTCTGTATAGTTTCAGGTTAACTTGCCTCAAGTGTCAGCTGGTAACGTTACGGTGACTGACTATCAACTGCCGGCTAGCAACTGCTAGCAACGCAGAGTAGCATACTGGTAGCATTTAGCCTAGCTGCTCAGCATTTGCTAACTTGGTAATGTCGCCCTATGCTCCCTGGTCTAAAGGAGGGCACTTCTCATGAACAGAACCCTATGCTCCCTGGTCTAAAGGAGGGCACTTCTCATGAACAGAACCCTATGCCACCTGGTCTAAAGGAGGGCACTACGTAGGGTGTGGCATGCTGTTTCACTGCCTGCAGGACCATATCAACTTCGCCCAGGAGATGTCAAATCAGTCTCCTCTGTACCTCCATTCCCTTCTGGCCACGACAGCAACCACGCTACAGCCTCCGGTCCAAAGTGAGGAACGGGCAGTCGGGGCACCCAGGGTCTTCAGTCCCCATGTCGCCAAGCTGTTCAGCCAGGCTGGAGAGAGACATTTGTCTTCCGCGTCAAGCACAATGTTACCGTAGCGCCCTGTTAGCCCCCCCGTGAAGCATCCGAGCTTACTGGGGAGGGGGAGCGGTTGTTGTGGCGACCTCGTGTTCTTCCGACCGGGCAGTAACCACAGGAGACTTGCCTGTTTCTGTTGCTTTGTGGCCATCCAACCAAACAGTGGTCCACCATGTAGGAAGAAGAGCAGCCATTGGATGCTTCATGATTAAATAACACTGCCATCCAAAAGTGGCTTAGGGTTGAAGAGACAGTGGAACGGACAGAAGCCATTTGGTCTTGAATTGTGTCTCTCTGTAGGGAGGCTTACTACCGTGTGTGACAATGTTGTTTTTGTAGTTACAAACAGACCGAAAATGTTTATGTCTTTTAAACGGGGTATATTTTATTTTGAATGCTGATTGGCTTATGGACATGGTATATGAGCCTTGAGGCTTTGTTATATGTTGCCAATATACCACAGCTAGGCTCTTTCTCCAGACACTCTGCAATGCATCCTGCCTAAGGACATCTGTTTGATGTGGTTTATTGGCCATATACAACACCACCTTGTGTCTTAAAGCTTAATTATATACAGGTTGGTTTAAATCCTGTTTGCTGATTGGTTGAAAGCCATACTATATGTAGTATTTCGGGCCACATAGACAAAATCCAACCTTGTTCGTGGTACACACTATCTACTGATTGTTTCACTTGACTCCTGCTTTTTTAGATCTGTTCCTATTCCTTCTCTTCTGCTTCTATCTGCACATCCTGCGCTATCCAACATGAACAGCCCAGTTAGAATTACGGTACGGGCGCATTTGTTGGCATCAGTCCGAGAGTGTGTATGGAGGGTGAAGTGATCTACTCTAAATCCACAACAGGAGAAATTAACAGTCCGGCAGGCAATTATTACTCAGTCCCCTTTTTATTTCTCCTCCAGACCTGGGAAGTCCCATCAAAAACAAGAGAATAGGATCAGAATAAATTACAGATTTTACGTGAGTCTCAAATGAATTTTATTGCCCTGTAGGGAGAAGAGGTCAATTGGGGACATATCCCTGGTCATGCAATATTCTGGTCAACTACTCTCTGAACACTGGTATTTCTTTGTTGACAGTTTTCAGTAGTTAACAAACTCATTAATCATTAATGCGGCAGATATTATCTTTTTTTTGCCTGGAAAAATCGTAATTGGATTTTAGAAGAAAAATTATATAAGAATGACAGATTTTTGAAAAACACATAATTACAGCCAATAGCAATATAATGATTAATTCATAGCTGTAGGCCAGTGTACTGGATTTGTGGTCTGATTGCTGACACAGATTGTCGTGACACCAAAGGAAATGTTGTTGCTAACGCTAGGTCCAAGGACTCATTGTTAGCCTCTTTGCTAACAATGTTTAGCCACATAAAATTTCCTTTCCAACTCATTACAAATACAAAAGAATGTAACCTGTCATAACAATTCGCTGTGGTGGCAAAATCACCAATAACAGCCTCTGACTTTTAGCGACCCTATGCTAAATGCAATCAGTAGTCTTCATTAGCATGAAGGGCCACAGCTAAACCCAGTTCTCTTCCTCTACAGTGCGTCTCTTTTAGCTCTGTCATGGAGGAGTTGTGTATCTCCCTACGCTGTCACAAAACCATCAGGCGAAGGTCGCGACCACGAGGACGTTCAGGATTGGCTAGCGTCTCAAGTCACCCCAAACGCATCCTGAAAAAGTAGACAACGTTGTGGGAACGCCGCGACTATGACTCTGTTGAACTGCAGGACACCCGGGCTATAAACGGATTTTAAAGACTATGGTCCACTGGATGGTATTTTTCTTCTAATATTGACATGTATGTTGTTTGTTGACTTTATATATTGACATGTATGTTGTTTGTTCATCTTAGTCCGTTTTGTTTTTTGTGTAAATACATTGAGGTATGCATTGACGATGTGTACATTGTCATTCCGTGTCGACCCCATCGACATTGGAGATGACGTAGAAAAGTGTTGCGTTGTTTGGGAGAACACAATTGGATGCTCATTAGATTCATACCTTTGGGTCAGTCTAAAGTACTACATCACATTGTTTCCCTGCTGTCTCCGATTTTCAAAATAAATTTTTCCACAAATGTTCACCATCTGGTCTCTCAGCAAAGGAAGTGAAACATGCTGATCTCTAAGGCCATGTCCCAATTGGCTTTCCCTATTCCTCTTCCTCCGTTCCTCGTTCCCTATATCCTATCCCTGTCCCTCATTCACTATTCCTTATTCCCTATTACTTATTCTTTATTTCCTGTTCCCTATTCCATATTCCCCTTTTCCTATTTCCCCTATTCCTTTTCCCTTATTTACTGTTCCCCTTTCCCTATTCCTCATTCTCTATTCCCCATTCCCTATTCTGCCTGCACTATTCCCCTTTCCCTATTACACATTACCTATTTCATCTGCCCTATTCACCATTTCCTATTCCCCACTCCCAATTTCCTGTTACGCATTCCCTATTGTGCATTCCCTATTCACTATTCCCTTTAGGTCATGGACAGAAGTAATGCAATATGTATGGAAAAAGGTGACATTTAGAATTCAACCCAAACCCCCCTCTATCCAGAAGTATCCATTGGCTGTCCTTGATATTAGAGGTGTGTGTGTGAAATTGTGTGTGAGTGTGTATGTGATTCTGGTTTAGGGCACCAGGGATCTGTTTCCAGCTTAAGGTTAGATTAAGGGTAAAATGTGTGATGCAGGTAGTGGGAAATAGGAAATATCCCTGTGGTTCCCTCAAAGATAAAAAACAAATATAACCAATATGACCCGAAATGCAAACCCTTACACAATTTTTTAACACACTAAATTTACTGAGCATAGTTGACCAAAAATGAATATAAATCCCAAAGTGGTTTTGTGAAAATGTCTATCTTCTCGGTTTAATCACCCCCCCCTGCAGTGGCAGGTGTCCTGACCCTCTGTTGCAACCTTCGACAGAACGGCACTTATCTTAGAGTTAGGGATGTTAACCAAAATGTCCTGGTCATATTTATCCTGTTCATACCCAGGCTTTAGCTGGCTCACACGTCCCTCCCATCTGTAACTATTCCCGATGTCGTCGCTCCAAATGAGAATGTGTTTTCAGTCTAATCTTAATAAACACACCAGCGGCTGACGCAGGGGAGGACAGAGAAAGAGCCACCTTGTCCTCTGGCAGGGATTTTAAATTGAGCCCTCGGGGGGAAAAGCCTGCTGGTTCAAAGCCCCAGAATTTTACTGACCGCACAGACACACAGAGGCAACAAACAGAGAGACGCTGCGCGCACACACACACACACACACACACACACACACACACACACACACACACACACAGGCAATCAGCTGTAGCTGTATCTCAGTCTACAAGTCTAGAATAATAACAATAAAAATGCATTGGATTTAAAGTGCTTTCCAAAAAAACCAAGGACCCTGTACTGCAACGGAGAACAACAAGAAACAATAAAAATAAAAGCGTGTAGCTGAAAAATCACTGAGGACAAAGCTGAACTGAGGGAGGAAAGCCAGGCTGAACTGATGGGAGAAAGCCAGGCTGAATTAAGGGGGGAAAGCCAGGCTGAACTGAGGGGGGAAAGACAGGCTGAACTGATGGGAGAAAGCCAGGCTGAATTAAGGGGGGAAAGCCAGGCTGAACTGAGGGGGGAAAGACAGGCTGAACTGAGGGGAGAAAGACAGGCTGAACTGAGGGGAGAAAGCCAGGCTAAACTGAGGGGGGAAAGCCAGGCTAAACTGAGGGGGGAAAGCCAGGCTGAGCAGGGGGGGAAAGCCAGGCTGAACTGAGGGTGGAAAGCCAGGCTGAACTGAGGGGAGAAAGCCAGGCTGAACTGAGGGTGGAAAGCCAGGCTGAACTGAGTGGGGAAAGCCTGGCAGAACTGAGGGGAACAGCCAGGCTGAATAATTTTTTTTTGTCTGTTTTGGAAGGTGGCAGAGTCTGAGTTGTGGTCAGCTGGTCGAAGAGACCTCTACCGCGAGCATAGATGTTCAGTCTAATCCCTAAATCCACCGTGGACAATAAACCACATCCTAACGTAGCATTGATGATATTTGGAAATGCAGTGTCATTGTCAATGATCAGCTAAAACCAATAGCAAGGTCATATACTACTATTAAAGCTGGCTTATGGCTCCTGGAAAACATGCTGCCCAAATATCGCCTTGTTTACGCTCATTGGTATTTTGACCAATAACATCAAACGTTTTCACAACTTATTTTTTTCCGTGCTGATCTGATTGGTTGAAAGGACAGTTAGAGGCAATGACTGTGACCTAGGTAATGGTCTTCAAAATCATGGGCGGAATTCCCAGACTCTGAAAATACAAGCTCTCAGACTATACAGGAACACAAACTTTCAATCAAAGACAGTAATCTTGTCAAAAGGACAGAGTTATGTAATGGGGCTTCTCCAGCCAACGAAGAAGCCTCATTAAAAGTAACATTTTTTTGGTCGGTATGGGTTTTTACAAGATTAAAAAGAGAGACAGCAGCAATAGAAAGAGTGCGAAAATGAGTGAAGCAGACAGAAAGAGGGAGAGACATACAAAGATAACATTTTTATTACATTAATTGGGTCGTTTTTTTTATCATTGAATGGATAAACCTAATTTTAACCGACTTAATAAGTTAAACCAAAGCCCAATTACAGTAATTAACTTCAGTCCTGCACCTAAGACAGAGAGAAAATCAGAGAAGGGAGAGGGAAAGAAAGCCAGAGAGAGATGGATAACAAATGAATGAGAACAGGATGAGAAAGAGTGGAAGAAGGAAGAGAAAAACAATGTCAATTTGAAGACCTGTTCCCATTCCTTCAATTTCTTTAAGTAAGGGAGGGCACTGCTATAACAGGTTTCAATTTGTCAGGCACACAAGCACTTATTTTGCCCCAGAGATCCACATGCAGGTGATTCCACTGGAGCAGGGGTGATCCTCCTGGAATTCCAAGGTCAGACTGATAATCCACCGCCTCAATCACTCTGGATTAGATGATAGAAAACCGCCCTGGGTTTTGATTAAGAATTATGGGGTTAGGGGATTAGAGACAAGCAAACGTTATTATTACATTGGCTTTCACCCAACCCTGGAATTAATCTGAATACAAAAACCTAATCTTTCAGTACATGGAGATTAGAAAAGAGGTCTGGGTTGAAATGTTCTGTAATGCGCACACACACACACACACACACACAGAACACACACACACCTGTACATACACATGCAGGCATGTTAGAAAAACACACGAGGAACATATGAGGAACATTTCTGATCAGAGTTAGGGATATGACTTGCATAGCCTCAGGTCTAAGGTTTGGACCTGTAGCCTCAGGTCACACAATCCAAAACAACAAGCAAACTACTTCATAAAACATCTGCAACCATCATAATTGTGTCCCTTGAAGGTCTGCTCATTGATCAGAACCATGATGTACCGGTCCATTAAAAGGATCCCGTCTTTGAAGGACCATTTGTCATGATCTTGGACTTGAAAGCTAGGAATGAAATCAGCGTCCTCGGCCATGGAAACATTTTGGCCAAGTATAGACCCTAATCTATGTATACAGCAGTCCCTCTGGGATCTGGTCAGGAGGAGTGAGCTGATGTATATACTGGCTAGTGGACTATTTAGAATGAAGGTCCTGTCACAAGAACAACCTGCTTCCATCTGTCAAACTGGAATAACCTGTCCCTGAAAAGCATAAAAGTCTATTGATTATTTTTCTCTTGGCTTCAGTTTCTCCAACTATCTTTGTCTCCCCCTCTCTGACTTCTTCACCCACACTCTCTTCCCTCCTCAGCCTTTCTGGGGAAGCAGATGGAAGAGTTTTTTGAGGGGTGCAGCATAAAATACTATGCTCAGTCAATGAGGGGGGGGGGGGGGGGG
>JACXGJ010018069.1:0-10570 GCA_016801105.1 Esox niger
CACACACACACACACACACACACACACACACACACACACACACACACACACACACACACACACACACACACACACACACTCATACATAGCAAGGTACCAAAACAGTCAAACCGGAGATCTATGCGTTCTGAGTGGGTGAGTTGTGTGGTCTGTGGGGGAGGGCTGCCCTGTGTTCAGGCTGGCTGACTTTCAGAAGGTCTGTGGAAGCTCACGACGTGAACAGATTAAGCTCTGGAGACCCTACACAAACAGAGAAACCGACTGGTGTTCTGAGACACTCATCAACGCGGGTGCGTACGGTGGTTTACACGCGCCTAGACGGAGCATACTGAGGCAGCTTTTTGGGGATACATGGTGACAACAAACAGACTCGCTTGGCATAGGCAGACACAGAGATGCACGGAGGGTCTGAGTGGGAGATCTGCTTACTGCCTGTCGTGCTCCTACTTCGCTGCAGGACAGTGACCATGCACAGTGTGCACGCTCACAAAAAGACACACGTTTCAAAGGCAGCAGACACAAGCCGTTTCAGCAGCAGCTCTTATCTCACTGAGTTATGGACCTGTCTGCAGTAATGGGCTGTCATACTTTCACCCTAGCTCTCATTCGCTCTCTATTGCTCTTTCTATCGCTCTCCCTATCACTTTCTTGATTGCTCTCTCTACCTCACTCTTGCTCACACACACACACACACACACACACACACACACACACACGCACACACATGCACACAGCTCTGTACATGCTTGTCTGTGACAGTGTGTATTGTTTTTTAATTACTCTTTGTTTTACTTCATAGGCACCACCAAAAAGTCCCCTGCAACTTAACATTTCATGAAGCTTGCATGCAACACAGTACTGCTGTGCTTAATAATCAATTATGCAATGTGATCTACAATATACGTATCAGTGCCTTTGCACTGGGTAGCTGTTCAAATTTCTCATATCAAACAGTTTGTTGGTTATCACCTTCTTTTTACCACCAGAGGGAAGTACAGGACATAATGTCAGCCATGACACAAAACTATTGTTTAAAGAGCAAGCTATAAAGCACCAAAAAATCAAATGCAAAAAATACATAGTTCTAATGTCTCATTTATATTCACATGAATAAACAGCAATGGAATTAATGCTTGCTTTATGAAAACATATTACTCTCACATTGCATTTTGCAGCATGGTAAATAATTGATACAGATGTTTACAAGAACAACAATGCACATCTTTCATTATGTCAGTAACACACAAACATATTACATTTTTAATTTTTATTCTTTCTTGTGAGGGACAGTGAAACCCAGTTGCTACCAGATTTGCCAAAACAAACTATAAGAAAGTAATATAAAATAATCCTAGTGTTATCTATACAGAATTCCACTTTTCACCACAGGCCACATTGTAAACTAATGGCTGGTATTATATTGTTTGTTGGATTAGAATGTGTAATTATCTTTGCGGATATATGATTCTGCGATTGTACGTTTTGGGATACGTTATCATCGTGCATGTATCTGTAAAGTACAAGCCTGTGTGTTACTGAATTTCTGTTTTGTACATTGATGCATCACTGTATATAGCACTTTAAATGGAGCTGTGGTGAGATCTATGCTAACCTCTTACAGGCTAAGTGCTGTTTAGAGCAACCTCTTCTCCCATGTGTACCTTCTAATCTAAACTTTACTTAACATTGACTGATTTATATCTCAGTCCACACACAACTGACTCCATCCAGCCTCAGAGTCAACGCTCAGACTGTAGTCCACTGTGGCAAGAGAATCAAAAAGAGGGGAATTTGAAGTGACAGAAAAAGTGTGTGTGCGCTTGGGTTGGTTTTACCATCGAATTGAGGAAAAAGGATCAACAAATAGTAAAATGAGCTTTATCAGACTTAGGGTTAAGTTTAAAAATAAAAAATAGGCTTTGAGTAAGTGTTAGGGTAAAGTTTAAGCATTTTGTTTTAGGGTTAGGAATTTGGGTGAGGTTTACAGTTGATTTATATGTTAACGTTAAGGTTAGGTTAAGGATTAGGCTTAGTTTAAAGGTTAAGGTTTACAGAAAATCTTTTTTGTTAATGTTACTAAATTGCTGTTTTTTGCCCAAACACATGCATACATAGGGGTACCTGTGCTCTGTCTTCATCTGTCAGAACATCTGACACTGAAATCTATCTTTCAGTTGGTAGGAGAGGGGGAAGAGGGAGCCTGAAAAAGAAAGAGAAGACAGTAATTAAACCTCTTTGTGGAAAATGTTTTACTCAGATGTTAACAGCAGCAAGCTGGGGGATGGAGAAGGGGTTGGAGGAGAAGGATGTAAGGGATGTGTGTGACACTTTCATTAACAGCAGAGCGATGCAATATCCTGTCTAAGGGGCTGGGCCAGAGTGACAATGGTGTCCTAATTTACCATGAGTAGAAGCTCTCTGCTTTAGCATCAACCGCCAACACAGTCCTAACACAATCAGCCAACACTGGAGAGGTTTCTGCTTCAGTATACATACATTCATGACTCCAGCTTGGTCATAAATGTTTCCAGTAGGCTGATGAGTTATTGCACTCAATGCATTTCATCTCACCTCACAGCCTCTCGCCATATCAGAGAAATGACACATTACAATTTTAGAGGCAGTGATTGTCTTTTCTTCGGTTAAAGATTAAGGACGGAAATAAAAACAACAACAACAAATTAAGAAATGGCGTCTGTATATACCATAGGACTCTCATTTGTTGCTAGGCCTACTGAACTGACAGTGTTTTTCTGTAGACTCAAAAGAGGAACCATTTGTGTGCTGTGTGATTGGACAGGTCTTACAGGTTCATATTGCTTTAGCATTGACTGGGCAGGAAAAGAGCAGGGCAATGCAGAGAGATGGTTGAGGATTACTGATGGTGTGGGAGGGGGGGTGTAAATTGGTAAAGAAGGAAGGGGAATGATATTGGGCCAGCTTTGTGAGTGTAATCCATCTCCATCACTTAAATGATTAGCCCCATTAATCTGGGGTAAACTAATAAAGTAAACACGATACCCCCCCACCCAATAGCCCCTGTCTTCTCTGGGAGTCCAGGACTGAACTTCATTAAGTCTTTAGTACATGAATATGTCTTCACGTCCTCCGGCCGTTCCCATCACCTGGCGCTGTGGTCCCCTGAGACGACAGTGGCCGTCTCCATCCTTCTCTCTCTGAGTGAAAGGACAAGAGGATGCTGTCTGCCTTGGGTGTTGAGCGTTTGTGGGTGTGTGAGAGACAGAGTCGGCGAGCGAGTAAACGTTTAAGTGAAGAGACCGTGATAGAGAGAAAAAAACAGAGAGGGAGAGAGTGAGTGTGCGCGTGCTTGCTTGCTGGCGTGCGAATATTGTAGTGGATTTAATTTGCCCGCATGGCTCAGAGGCTCAGATGGCCCCTACGGTCGCCACGGTAATTTGGCTGATCAGGTTAGAGAGGCATTGCCGCGGCGCGGTGATCAATCATCTGGGTGTCACGGCGACAGAGGCCCGATAGGCGTTGACTCCACCTGCCCGGTGTGAGCTCACTGTAATTGGCTCTAGATTGATGCCGGGATGTTTTCATGTGATGTCAAACAAAAGTTTGGTCAATTAAAGGCAGTTAAAGTGGCGGGCCCCCTGAAGCCCTCAGCGCTTCCCCACACACCCCAGAATTGTTTTGAGATGTTTATACTGTCACTGGGTGGCAGGATGACAACAACAGGACAAGTAAACACTTGGCTGGTGGCACTGCCTGCAGTTGGCGGGGAAAATGGGAATGTCGTGTAAGAGATCCCATTGAGCAATCCTTTTAGTTTTTCATGTCTTTTAGAAAGTCTTGTATGGATGTTGAAAATATGTTGTATGTGATTTCTGTACATCAATTACCCATCTTGAAATAGATCAATTCAATATTTAATAGTGTTCCATGGATATTAAAAATATGTATTTTCCACAAGATGATCACTACAATAAGGTTCTACTACAAATATATTTTTATATATGATATGATTGTTATATTTTTTTGTTTGCAAAATTCTTTATCCGTACAATACAGTAAGGCACATGTTGATAGACAACAGTAGTGTATAGTAGAATTATTAGATTTTTTTTATAGATTCAACTTTATTGTTATTGAACAGTACAAGTACTGTAGAATGAAATGCAGTTAGCATCTAACCAGAAGTGCAAAAAGAGGAAGTTCAGAAAATTTAAGTTTTAAGTATATGTATATGTATAATATGAATTTAGTACAGTGGAGATTAAAAAGTGTACAGTACAGTTTCATTCAACTAAGTACAGTATTGTAGAGTTAATTCAGTGTATTGTGCAATACAATCAATTACATTGAACTACATTCTGTGCTGTACTGTCCTCCACTACTGTGCTATGCTATGGTAAACTATACAGTAATGAACTGTATTGTACATGAATAAGTTTGTATCAGTACAACCCTTCTTTGCATTCAGTGGCCAAATGTACTGTTTCATGCAACATATTTATTTGCCAAACCTCTGGTAAAGTTTAACATCTAAACAAAAATATAAAACTTTTGACTTTTTGCAAAAAAATATGTTTTCACTACATGTAAATGTCAGCAAACAAGTAACTTTGAAGTGCAATTTAATAGAATAATTCATTTATTTAAAGGTGTGCACTTAAAGGGCAACTACAGCCCAAAATCTAAATGTCTGTTTTTCCCAGACCCCAAAATGTGTCCCCTGCATTGTTGTGAACTAAAAGCATACTAACTTTTTTGTGATGGAGTTTGAGAGTCAAATGTATTTTTTTTTTTTTTTTTACTCTTCTCATTTATTATTTAGTATTTTCAGGTTGAGTAGTTCTACCTCTCAGTATGCATTTCCTCCATATTCTCACTGTAAAAAAATCCATATGTTCAGATATAACATGATTTTAAGCAGTGGCAATCTGAAATAAATAAAATGTGGTCTCTGGTCTTGGTCATGACTTGATTTGCTCCTGGCTTGACTCTGTCTTGCTTGAGGTGTTGTCGAACCCACTAGTGTAATGATGAGGCTTTGCAGAACTGTTGTTTCCGAGTGCCCTGGAGAACAAATGCATTAGCGCCCTGGGTGCATCGTTCCTACCGCATAATGTCTTGCTTCTAGCCCAACCAGGCCAAATGGGCGGAGCCACATTACAGGCTACATTTTTGTTTTACCAGGACCAAAATCTGCACCCATGTTGTTCAGACAAGCTTTACTTGGTTTGAGAATCATATTGGAATTCACAGAATAAGTTATATGTACTCATTCAATAATAATACATTATTATTGGGATTTACAGTGATTATTATGTGATTACCCCTTCCTCTGTCATCCATCCATACAACATCAGTAAGTCCAAACAGGAGACTACTGATTATTTAAATCAGCAACAGTGTTCAATGGTTGTGACAGGAGAAAGACAACATGAAGCTAGCTGTGTGGGATCATTTGAACAGGAGAAAAAAGTCTGCCAAAGTTGAAAAATCTGTCAATGGCAAATCCTGCAAGAAGCTTGGAAATATTTAGCAGAGGTCCTATTGAAAAATGACATGACATGACAGTCCACCCCCAAAGAATTGACAACATTTTTAATGAAAGTGTTTTGGCTACTTTAACTGCAATGCAACACAATGTGGTGTAAGTCATAAGTGGTAAATACTGCCTTCCACAGTAGCTAGCTAACAACCTGGTAACTTCACCATAATTATTTGGGTGCACAGAAATAAAGCACAATAGATCATTTTCTTGTAAGATCAATGACTATCAGCCTATTTGTTTCTGAATAACATCTAAAATCTTAAGCTGATGTTTTTAAAGAAACAGTGTTGCCATTACACAATGTTTAATTAATTTGGAATATCAATAACATAAAGTATAGGTATCTACAGTTAAGCAATGACAATAGAAAAAGTATTGACATTGTTAAATATTTGTTTTTAAAGTACATGTGCTTCATAAGTTGGTATAGCTTTCATATACTGTTGGTAAAACATAGGTACCATTTCCTTTTTATTAAATAAGCACCATTGCTACGAATTCAATTTTAAATGCCCAGGGCATATTAAGGATGTATGTGGAGAACGACAGAGAAGATTGCCTGGACAACAGGGGATGTTAAAGTAAGTGTGTGTGTGTGCATATGTGGACAGAGAACTCTGGGCTGTTTTAAATGGTGACACTGTTTATCTTGCTGAGTGATGCCGTGCTGCCTTCACTCCTTATTAAGCCAAACAGATCATAACTCTTTCACAACACACTCTTAACACATTCACACAAACACATACAAATACCTTCTCCATAATCTGACACACACACACACACACACACAAAATCACACACTCCAGGCTTCCGTTAACTCACAGAGAGACACACACACCAACACATTTAAGTGTCAAATCGTGTAAACAGAATGTGTAAGAGAGAGATGGATGCACCTGCTTACCAGCTGGAGAGACTTTTACGGAAACCATTAGATCCACACTGGCTTTGGTGCTGTGGCACGATATGAGTGATTACTTTCTAGAGTACTTTAGATCGTCCTATGTGGATGGCCATGTTTGGATATCACTTAAAATCACATTCAATCAAATATATCCCATGCAGTAGAAATCCTTGCAGGCCTTGTAAGCTTTGGTAATCACAATGTTTTTGTCATGTTTTGGGTGTAAGTGTCAGGTTAGGGTTGGGGTTAAGACTCATCATGCCTTAGTGAGTGTGTACCTCCTGCTTCCTGTTGCAGATCGGAAGCTGCTGTCGCCCCCTCTATCAGGGATATTTATGGGCTTGCTAGCCTAGGGTTCCCACAATGATGAGGGATATTTATTGGCCAATTCATGGGCTTAGTGGTGGTACAGGCTCAAGTTCAGAGTATGAGAAGAATTTTACAGTAAATTAGAGTTCACATACAAAAATAAGTCATTGTGATGGGCATCCCACAGTTGAGTTGACATTTCCCCGATCTTTAATCTTATTAATGTCATGATTCTGATATGAAGGATTGAGTCACCACAGAATATAAATCATTCTTGTGTGTACAGCTGCAAATCAATTAGTCAGCCCAACGTAATCTTTGGGGTGGAGGTTTTGAGAGACATTTACCTTTCCAGGTGTAAATACCAATAACAAATTCATTTTAGAATTTTTCCTCTGTTAAGTATAAATCCTATAGGCAAGAAGTAGTATCACCTCTTCCTTTATTTGAATAGGCTTGACCTTCTTTGTTTAACCCGTTGCTTCAGAATGTGCTCAACCGTAATTAAGATATCTCTTCTATATAATATGTCTTATTCTGTCAACCCAACATCGGCAGAAGGCAAAATGGGAGCGGAAACTAGGCTCTAAAATGAATATAGTAAACTGGAAAGGAAACATGCATACATTTTCAATCAACCAACTGACTACATTCTCAGTTTTTGTAAAAATCTTGTCAATGGAACTATGTCTCAGTAAATGTGTATTCAACTCGGAGTATTTGTGTGTAACAGTGTTACTTTTTTTATTCATTTCTCATAAACGTGACTGAATGCTCTCTTCTTTTGCTGTGTCAAATGCAAATTGCATTAAAGTATGAAATGAATGAAAAGTAGTATGAAAGTAACAACATGTCATTAGTGCAACTATATAGACAGTATTAAGTGTTGCGGTGTAACCATATCCTGTTGTTGTGTGGCCGTGTTGTGTCTAGAAGCTCCTGTTTGCTCGTTTGTTGCTCCTCTCTGGTTTTGGGCGATGTTGCCTGGCCTCTGATCTGAGCTGACCTGAGATCTGTTTGTTTTGGTTTTCCAGGTCCATTAACCCAATTAGAGGTGACCTCTGACCCCACAGTGAGAGCTGTCTGTCATGTCATGCTTCCACACTGCCAGAGGGACCACAGCACACACCTTCAACCTTCTCTTTCTCTCTGTCTTTTTCTTGTTTTTTTCTGCTGCTGTTTCACTCTCTCACAACACACATAAATTCAGAAGAATCTGTCGTTCTGTCCTTGAGCTATGTAGTTAACCTCAAGACATTTCTCCCAGGTTTTTCCTGAAAACAAGAATGAATCTTAGTCACACTAACCTTGCAAAAAAACTATGAAAATACAATTGCCAAACGTGTTTTAATGAAGTAAGAGAGTGGATCTAAGCTCATGTAATGTTTTGGATGAGGGAGGTTGTGGGCTCAGGCATGGATCAGTTGTTTCAGTTCATACTCCCACTAAGTGTGACTAGGGAGACACTGCAGCCCTATCAGAGCTGTGTATTAAGCTAGCCATAGGCCCCTGGGGCACTATAGGCACCAGGTAGTCTGTGTTTGTGTGTGTGTCTATGTCTGTATCTGTGTGTGTGTGTGTGTGTGTTTGGGCTGGAGGCCTGTTGTTTTGGTGTAAGGTGCTGGGTAATTGGGAGGACTGGACAACAAAGACATGATGCTGAATAGTGATACATGGGTCATTCATACAATATGGTGCCATTTGGAGCTCAAAATTCTTGCAATTTCTTTTTTTATTTGAAATGTTTCTTATATGCTTTGAAAGGGGTAATGTTTGAGTGTCAGAAAAATATATATGTTAAACTCAAGCACGTAATGAATGTAGGAGTACTGATCACACAAAATCGTCAGATCTTGCCTGTGTTAAGTACATGCAATTTGAAAAAGGTGAAACTGTTAAAATTGTATGAATTTATATATGTATTGACATATTTAATGCCATCAAATGTCCCTTTTTCTACCTTTTTTGTTGTAAACATAAAAAAAATACTATACTTACTGAATAACAGGATTGAACATAACAGGGTGGAACCTAACATGGTGAAAATGTGCAGGTTAAGATAACCATAGCTCTGTGAGAGACCAATATTGATTTAGAATGGTGAGGATCACTTGAACATAACATAGGAAATTCTCTATCAAACTTATTGTACAGAAAGCATTATACATTTTCTGAATAATGTTGCTTAACAGGGTGGAAATGTATGAAACCAGTGGACTAACATCATGAATCCCTGAAAAACAGAATGAGTACACTCCCTGAATGTGATGTCATGGAGACTTTTTAATTAAAGCAAAACTGCTACAACCTAACAAGGTGGAAAGTGATTTTAGGGACACACAACAAACATAATGAAAATAAATACAATATTCATGCATAATGTCAGGGATTTTTAGTGGGACTACAAAATAGAAGTTAAAAAATAAATCCGTGGGACATGGCAAAATTACTTACATTCACTCAGAAAGACTGTTCAATATGTATATAATTACACTTTTAATGTATTTTTTTATATTTATAAAATGAAGAAAACCTGCCCGCATACATATGAACTTTCAGAATTTACATATTCACTATTTTACACTAAAATACAAATGTGTATTTTCTTGGGAACAGAAACGGCACCGCAAAGATTTATGTATGCCACAAAATAATATTTACAAGGAAAATAAAAAATAGAATCAAGCAGTGAAGAATTCCATGATGCTGTTTTCATTAAATTGTCCTTTGTTTCTCATATATGTTCTGGCTAGTTTGTCATATGGCCCAGCTATCTGCTATACAATATGTGCTAGTCCACTAGTCACAGCTAATGAAAGATTATTGCCTCACTAGGGTCATAAATATATGTATGAAACTCTGCTTAAACATCTGAGTAGGTTTACAATGCAACTAATTAACATAGAAGAATCAGGACCTTAATAGTGTGACACTTTGACTAATGTTTTCCATACTGGTGCACTTAAGGACAAAATGAAAAGGAGTTCCAGAGGCTTCTGCTGTATACACAGATGCACCAATCTGCGTTTCAGAGGTCTATACTGATTGTGGATCCTTCTTCTGCAGAATTAGCCCATCTCTGGCCAATAATGGTCTATTTAGTTAGGTTTTCTATTTCCTATTTTGTGAGGAAAGAGTACTATTCTTTTGACAAAATAAATATTTTATTGTTGAATATTGATATCTTGAATATAAATATACACCCATAATAAACTAAAATGGTTGTTTAAATAAAAAACCTACGTTCAACAATTTCTCTCACATGCTTTGCATCAGAGACGGCCATTAGAAAATAAGCAAAAAGCTGATCATCTATTTAAAGAAATTATTGTCTGATTCTGGTTACGGGCTAATCAATTGGTGAATCGCTACTTAGAGTTAGGAACATATTTCCAAAGTGGTTATCCCCCTGCAAAATAATAACTCTGCTTACTATGCTGAACACAGAGGCCATTTCTACATACTGGCCGTAGAAGAACCACAGGCATGTGCTACTAATGTGTGAATGTCTGGGAAGGGATACTGTTAGCCATTGAGGTGATCTGTCTGTGAAGATTCAATGCCTCCCAGCTGGCCGTGTGGGATGGGAAAGGAAAGCAGTAATGCCCCACTCATCTTCCAAAATCAAACACAGACGACAGGAAGCTCACACTCGACCCACCATGCAATGGGACAGGAGGGGAGGCTTCCCGCGACGCCATGGAGGGAGGGCCTGGACTGTCGACACTGACAGGGGCTACCGTTTGGCCGGACAGGGTCCACCTGCTGGCCTGGAACATTGTGTGTGTGTGTGTGTGTGTGTGTGTGTGTGTGTGTGTGTGTGTGTGTGTGTG
>JACXGJ010018070.1:0-10569 GCA_016801105.1 Esox niger
GTCTGCACAGTAACATTAGTAGAAACGCTAGCACAGTAACATTAGTAGAAATGTCTGCACAGTAACATTAGTAGAAACGCTAGCACAGTAACATTAGTAGAAATGTCTGCACAGTAACATTAGTAGAAACGCTAGCACAGTAACATTAGTAGAAATGTCTGCACAGTAACATTAGTAGAAACGCTAGCACAGTAACATTGGTAGAAATGTCAGCACTGTAGCGCTAAAACAGCCACACACTGCACTCACATGGTACCCCAGTCCGGGATTGGGTAAGGATGTGCAGCCCTGGACTGGA
The DNA here is from genome assembly GCA_016801105.1 of Esox niger. Taxonomy (NCBI): domain Eukaryota; kingdom Metazoa; phylum Chordata; class Actinopteri; order Esociformes; family Esocidae; genus Esox; species Esox niger. The sequence goes on from JACXGJ010018070.1 coordinate 299, forward strand.
TAATGCACTGAATTTGTTAAACATGAAATGGTTCTTGATTTATTTGTTGTTTATGGGTACAGTCAAGATGACTGAGCTATCCACCCATCATCAAGCATGACCTTTAATGTGGAATGCCATTCTAGCATGGAATTCTACTATAATTTACCATTGTGCAGAAAGATGTCACTGCTGGTGGCCAGAGGGTACAGGACAACATCAATATCCATTGGATCAGAAACTATCCAATTGGTCCCCAGCACCCAGACTGAGACTTCATCCCAGATATTCCCTCTGTGGTGCGCTTATTTAGGCCAGAGCTTGCGGGCGATTCCTGTGTTATTTGCACACAAAATCCTAACTTTGATGTCTCACAGAATGGACAAACGAAGTATCAGTGAAACTTTTGATGTCTATGTCTGTGGAAGCCCTTGGGGGGAGTGAATACTCAAAACATGGACTTGTAAGTGTGGGCATGATAGAGAAATGAAGCTAATTAGAAGCACTATCAATGTTTCACGAAATGAACAAGCTTTTTGGGGACACTGAACAAAACAACAACTGAGTCTAAAATCAAAAGAAGATGCAAATTGTGGCTAGTTGACTGTTATAGATTAAGGCAGTTTATATTGGTTCTTTCAGCGACAGCTCTCTTCTCTTTACATATTAAACAAAATACATATTAACAAGTCTGCACTAAAAATACAAACCTGAGTCACAACAAGGAACATGGTTTCATTTGGCGAGGCTGAATGTTATGTTTGAATGCTGGGGTTGACCTTTGCATGGATCTTCCTGTAGGGAAAATGGGTGGTTGGGGGTTCGTGCTGCTGTAACTTATTTGCAGGGTAATTACTGGTGAGAAACTAGCTCTTCAGATAGCACAATTGACTCAGTCAATGAACACAGTGATGTATCTCCGGACGCCAAGGCTGTGTCCCGAATTGCACCCTATTCTCCATAACGGGCTCTTATTTCTGATAGGCAGGGAGTAAGCAGGGAATAGGGCGAGATGGGGCTTGTTTAAGGGAAGGATGAAGTGATAGATCTAAACACTTATCGCTAACGGGAGGCCACTCGACTCGCACTTGGCGGAGGAACGCGATGCAGTTGGAGAGTCATTAGAGTCGAAGCTGACGCCGGCGCAGTCTGAGGAGGGGAAGAGAAGTCCCACCTCTCATACAGAGAAATCCTTTGGAGGAGCTGTGTCTACCCTCATGGATGTCTCCCACAACATGCCTTTGATGTCTCGTCATTAGCATGCTAAACCTATACATACGAACGTGAAGAGAAGGAATGGAGGGGACAAGAGGGGAGCGAGGGTGGGGAGGTTGTCCAGCTGGTGGAGGAGAGATGAGGGAGTGAGGGGACGTTGCCTGGCCTGGGGGAAGAGGGCAGCGACTGAGAGGAGGTTTACTGGCTCGGGGAGGAGAGGGGAGGGAATGAGGGGAGGTTGCCTGGCCTGGGGGAAGGACGAGAGGGAGTGGAAAATGAGAAATGTGCGGAGAAATGATAGGGCCCGAGAGTGAGACAGGAGTGCCTACCGGGAGAGGAGAGATAGACGGGGGATAATAGGGTCGACAGGAAGGGTGAGAGGAGGCCAGAGAGAGTGAGACAGGATATGACGCGCTGATAGTCAGCAGTTTTAGCAGAGACTGGGTCCGTTCAAGGACAGGAAAACGAGGAGAAAGAGGTGTATCAGGCATCCTCTTATCCAGGCCAAGTGGAATCTATATGTTGAGTTCCCACTAAATTCTTTGAAGAGATGCAGGGGCCCTACAGTGAAATAAAAAGTTTATTAAGGGCAGAATGCACAGGAAATGACGTGCTTTCCCAAGTTCTATATACTGACTTGTATATTACATTGTCCCAGCTGGTGACCTATACTTTATAGAGGTCACAACCTCACATGATGTCATATGTTTACAAAACTGGGTTGCAAGAGAAACTGGCGCCTCGCACACTGAACCAGTGCTACGCGACTAACCTCGGGTTGCTGGGCTTACCTAAGAAAGCTGTTTCTAAATATGTGACTATAACCTTTGAGCTGTTCAGAATATTATCTTATTTTCTACTCTGAAGATAACACACAATTATTGAGTGAGCTTGATTGATGCCTTCCAAACCTCTCTTCCTTATATTGAAATAGTATTACTAATAAGTCTATTAACTGTCAGAGCTGCTGTGTGATTATTTATGTTTTAGTAACCGTTGAAGAATAAAATCACTTTTTGAAAAATTGTGTCTATGGCAAGAATCCCAAAATAATCCCCCCTTGTCTGTTCAGTGGATAACATTGATACCATAGATAAACAGAGTGGTGATTCTGGACACATTTTCATCCCATCTGTTGGTCAGGTGTTCCCCTCAGCCTTCACCTGCACACGTGGAATGTGTCGTGTTATGCAACATATTGTTCGCATCTATCTGGGACGTCTCATTGAGTAATCGTTCGCTGCTCCTCAGGGTTGTAAATGTGGCCTGTATTCCAGAAACCCACAGCACTGCACTTCTCCGGGTGGTTTGCCGTCCATGTTGGACAATCACACAGCCTCTGGTTTTAGTTCTCTTTCCCCCAGTCACTCATGTCGTCTCGCCACACCTCTTTTCTTTTTTAAATGCATTGGCGAAGGTCAGAGGGAAGTCTTGATTTTCAGTTTGGTTTTTGAATGAGATGTAGAGGGACTGGGGATCTACTGTTCCAATGTGCTGTAATAGCCAGGCGTCACTTTGCTATGGTGTGTCATGGTATTGGAGAGGAGAGCGAGGGAGGAATGGAGGACAGAGGAGAGTAGAGGAGCAGATGGGTAGAGGAAGATGAGGGGAAGGGAGGACAGAGGAGAGAGTAGAGGAGCCGATGGGTAGAGGGAGGTGAGGGGAAGGGAGGACAGAGGCGAGAGTAGAGGAGCAGATGGGTAGAGGAAAGGAGGACAGGGGAGAACACCAGAAGATGGATAATGTGAGTAGATATAAGAGAAGTTTGAACATGGGAAGAAAGTGGAGATGGTTGGAAGGAATTGTGACAAGACAGGAGAAGGTGGGAAGGTGGGAGAACAGAAGAAGATAGGAGAAGGTGGGAAGGTGGGAGAACAGAAGAAGATAGGAGAAGGTGGGAGAACAGAAGAAGATAGGAGAAGATGAGAAGGTGGGAGAACAGAAGAAGATAGGAGAAGGTGGGAAGGTGGGAGAACAGAAGAAGATAGGAGAAGGTGGGAGAACAGAAGAAGACAGGAGAAGATGAGAAGGTGGGAGAACAGAAGCGACGAGAGCGGAGGGGAGGGATGATTTTAGGATGCCCGGCACGTGGAGTCAGGATAACCATCTTCTGAACAGACTTCCACCTCCGGCACCGGCACACTCTATCACCATTTACTGCAGAGGGAGACGGAGAGAGGGGGAGTGGTTGATGGAGAGAGAGGGAAAGGAAGAATGAGAGGGGGAGGGGAGATGGAGGGGGAAAGGGAGAGAGGAAGAGCTAGAGGAGCAACCAATGACGATGAAGGTAGAGGGACGACGATGAAGTGAGGGTGAAAGAGCGAGGGGGGGGGGTTTAGTGACACATGGAATGAGGATGAGGAAATTGGTGAGTAAAAGAGAATGGTGGAGAAGAGTAGAAGGAGAGGATAATCACTGTAGGTACAAAGGAAAGTGGGCAGAGCAGAGGAATATCAAGAGGTGCTGCAATGCTGATGTAGAGGAACATGCACACACACACACACACACCACCCACGCACTGTTACACAGTCTCCTAACATAACGAATTCCTGCTTCACTCGTCTACTGGTTCAGAAATTCACTACACTACTGGTTCAGGACTTCACTATTATACTGGTTCATGGCATCACTGTTCTACTGGTTCAGGACACCACTAGTCTACTAGTTCAGGACTTCATTAGTCTACTGGTTTAGGATTTCACTAGTCTATTGATTTAGGACTTCACCAGTCTACTGGTTCAGGACTTCACAAGTCTACCGCTTCAGGAATTTATTAGTTTACTGCTTCAGGACATTACTAGTCTACCGCTTCAGGACTTAACTAATCTACTGGTTCAGGACTTCACTAATCTACTGCTTCAAGGCGTCACTGGCTGGGATTCACATGAAATGTGTTCACTGTCTTTCTCAGTCTGCTGTAGATGTCCCATGATATTCTGTAATTTTCTGTATGTGCTGCTTCAAACGTTTGACAGCCGGGAAACCTCAGAGAAAACTACTTCAGTGCCCAACAGAGGGATCTTACCATACTCATATTGAGAAGTACCAGACTCTACTCCGGGTTTTCTCCTTTAACTAGCTTCTCCCTCTTACTTCTCCCCCACTCATGCCCTCTCCCTCTTTCAAATCTTAATCCCTTTCCCTCCTACATTCTACCTCTCCATAAAGCGTCGACAAACTGTGTGAAAACGTTCTCCCCCTCCAGTTCCTTCTCTACCTCTCTCTCGCTAAGCGTTCCCCTGTCCCCAACCCCGCAATCCTGCAGTGTCCCTCCCGCCTTCCCTGCCCCTCTCCCTGGCTGTCTCTGGCTTGCAGTATGGAGCAATTACAGAGATGATATCGGCTGTCAGTCAGTGGTTCAGAGATGAAGCCTGGGCTCTTTTACATGCTAATGTGACGCCACATTGAATCAGGCCTTTGTGTTGCGGAGGGGCAGTGCCAGACCACTCATTAAAAACCACTACGGCATCGGGCAGAACCGGGACACAGCACCTCGGTCTGGGTGTCGGCCTGCCGGGACAGAGTTTTCAGACACACCGGCATTTTCTCTTCCTCTGCCTTCCTCTTGTCCTCTTGCACTTTACCTCTGAGGCCTGGTGGGGTGTGTGGGGGTGATGTCCAGTCAGTCCTCTCTCTTTTAATCTCTGTATCTTCCCTATTCCCTATTTTTTCTCTTCCTCCCTCTCTCCACTCTCTCCTTTTCTACGCCCGCCACCACTATTTGGTTCATTTCTCTTTTTCAGTAGGAGCACTGGGTCATGTGGAGGTCTTACACAATGAGTTGTGATATCAGGGTCCATTTAAAAGCTGTGCTCCCAAAGCATTGGTATATTGTTTATGCGTTAAGGCTATATATTCATGCACAGTGTTTGTATTTGTGTGTGATCATGTTTTTCATAAGGGCGTACATAAGATACACAAGGGCAAACTGAACAACAGCATTCTTAATTGTGCTTAAAAATCCTAGAGAAATCATAACTTCAATAAAAAAGAATAAGTGAAGAAACAAATACTCCTGTAGCAACTGTAATAAGAAAAATAGCAACAGTGGAAAGCCTTAGTCACTAACAATTACTGTATCCTACACATAGTCATTAACACATAGTCATTAACACAGTCATTAACACAGTCTTTAACACATAGTCTTTAACACATAGTCTTTAACACATAGTCATTAACACATAGTCATTAACACATAATCCTTAACACATTGTCATTAACACATTGTCATTAACACATAGCCATTAACACAGCCATTAACACATAACCATTAACACATAACCATTAACGCATAACCATTAACACAGCCATTAACACATAGCCATTAACAATGTCATTAACACATAATCATTAACACAATCATTTACACCTAATCATTAACACATAATCCTGCCTGTCTCTCTCTTGGTGAGTGTGCCTGTCTCTCTTTCTTGTGCCTGTCTGTCTGAATGTGTGTGTGAGGGATCTGTGAGTCGATCAACAGGTCAAGGGTTCAGAAGTTTAATGTCTTGAAAGTCTTCTTAGGTAAATGAACAGCATGCGGCTGTGGTGATAAGTTTCCTTGATAAGGCAACTGGCTTTGGTCTGGCAATGTTTCAGGTGTGTGAGCGAGCACTGCGCATTCCTGTAACAAAGCCTGTATTTCAAGCCCAAGGTCAACAAATGAGGATAGGACGAGCAGTGCGTATTTTCTTTTACAAATATATTGTTTTACACAATATTATCAGTACAGTACTAAAGCTACATTTATCCACCCCTATCACAGGGTGACACTCTTTTTGACAGCAGTGGGAAATGTCTTCATTAGTCATGACTTGCCGGGTATAAAACAAGTCTAAAAGTGTCCCATACCTTCATGTCTTGTCGTCTGTTTAGACTCTGTGATATAGCAATTGAGACGGGGGTGGGGGTGGGGGGGTGCAGTTGGCGCAGTAGCTCCCATCATCAGCAAAGCAGAGCAGAGACAACCATTTTGTTCATTGGGAATAAACATCCTCAAAATACCAGGTTGACTGTTGCTGGCGTAGACCGAAGAATTATCGTCCTCCCAAACGGCTCCCTATCCCCTGCATTCTCACCATGGGCCGGGCCTGAACCAGGGCACTATCCAGGGGGCAGTGGGGCAGTTGTGACACAATCCAAAAAGAAGCACATCCACTGAATAATGCATCAGCTAGCTCCTAGCACGCGGGGAAAGAGCTGAGTTAGCTCCGGTGTTCTCCCGTCTCTGAAACGAGGGTGCACTCCTGTTTCTCCGCTGTGTCTATGTGTGTTTCCCGAATGGCACTCCACCCACCCCCCCTAAGTACATCACTTTGTTCAGGGCCCTTGGGTGAAAGTAGTGTGCTATATTTGGAATATGGTGGTGTGTGGGACTCAGACTCTGTGTATGGAATATAGTTATATGAGAGAAAGACAGAGATAGAATGCTGTGTGTTTTTGACGAATGAGCTCCTGTGGTTCACAGGGGGTTGACAGTAAGAGATTAGGGAACATCAGAGGATTTCAAGCACTGCCGGGGAAAGTTAGCAGTTGTTACATTTACGTAACACCGCAGTAGATATAGGATGAATTAGTAGCCGTCATCGCGCTATGTTTTGAGCGGTGGAGACGGTGGTTAGAAATCTTTTCTCCGAGGGTGTCATTGGGAGGTTTCACAAACGTAATACTTTGCACACTGTGTCAATCGTTTTACTGTGATTATCGTCCGGATGTAATCGCACAAACTAGTGTCCTACTTTATTGGGTGCAACAGATGTAACACGATCGCTCAAAGTCAATGCAAAAACGGACCTTGAGCAAATGACCCAAAGGAGGTTGCGTTGATACGTAGCGGTTGGTCATTAGGTATCGGGTCCAGAATGATGGGAATTGCATTGATATGGAGGATTTGAACGATGTGTTTCAAACGTCAAGGCACCCCACTTTTACTCTTTATTGGGTTACTTCTAGTTTGTTGATGGCTACAAGTGTCACACACGATAGTACACAGATGAAATTTAAAACGTTGTATTTCTCGAACATAGGCTAATAACTTTACAAAATCAGCTGAATGCCTGTAAAAAGTGGTAGGCATGTTAGATGTTTACAATTGACAGTTTTTTCTAAAGGTCTCTGCTCTGCAGACCAAGTTGTGTTCTGTACATACCATTGTCTATGCTCTGGAGGAAAAGGAGAACATACTCTCAAAGTGTTTTCCCTGGAAAAATATAGGTAAATAAATAAACATCTGAAAGAACATGCCCTCAGTACAGCTACCCATATTCCTTAATGCCAGGACATGATGGACAGTGTTTTAAACAACAGTGTCATCTGTGGTCACAGCAATGACAAGTGACATTAAAATGGCCACAGGCTCTCTAAGAGATTGGACTTGGACGGGTCGGTTAATATCATGTCTGATGGAGAGGCTGTGTCGTGGCTGTCCTGTGATGGAGGACGCTGTCGCTTGGCAACTGAGTCCGTATTCATATAATGTGAATTGTCCACGTACAGTCAGAAAGCCATGGGGCTTCTTAGACCGTATATTTCCAAATTAGCACACTCGAATGGACATGAGCATTCTCACAGATAACACATCTGACATTTTGACCGGTTTGGATTTCTTCGTGAACAAAATAGATGACATTTTGTCCAATTCTGGAACTTTTCATTTGTGATAATAGCTTCTCTATGGTTGGGAGCCACCCAACAAATCACTGGTTCGCCGTTGTTGTTGTGTTGTTGTTTCTCTGTCCAGTGCTGTCGTGTGGTTGACTGACAGCGACCGTTGTTGTTGTGTTGTTGTTTCTCGGTCCAGTGCTGTCGTGTGGTTGACTGACAGTGACCGTTGTTGTTGTGTTGTTGTTTCTCTGTCCAGTGCTGTCGTGTGGTTGACTGACAGTGACCGTTGTTGTGTTGTTGTTTCTCTGTCCAGTGCTGTCGTGCGATTGACTGACAATGACCGTTGCTGTAGGACTGCACATTTTTATTTAAAATACCAGTTTTCCCAGTAGATCCTCTTTCCTTTCCCATCCCTCTGTAGGCTTACCTGTGAAGGAATGCCATCTTTGTGTTTGTCTGTACGCCTCTCCTCAGTAGTGGGTTAATGTGCCATTTATGCCTGGAGGGTTAAGACATGGTACAAGGTATCATGGGAAAGAGAAGATGCCTGTTTTGTTGATGGGTGGATTGGTGCAGCTTTGACAATGTGCAAGGACATATAAGGATTGTAACTATTGTACCTGGGTGTATGTGTGAGTGTTATTTCCCTACATTGGACAAGAGGGATATATGGGGGTTGTTTTATACATACATGTCTTACCGTCTGTCAGTCTGTCAAACAGAGATTTACAGCAGTGCTGTCATCTCCAGCCTCTGCAGTCAAGACTGAACCAGGGTTTTCTCCCAGCCACCCTGGTTTTCCCTTCATGTCCGTCTGGTCAACTGCTGGCCTTCATGTCCTTCAGAACCATCTATCTTGGCACCTACTTGTCATTTCCTAGAAGCAAATCCGCATCTCTGAGTGATCAAAGCAAGAAAAGAATGACGATCAGCTAAACTGGGATAATTTATTACAAAAGCAGGAAAATACATAAAAACAGACGGGAACCTGAGAAAAACTGTGGACAGAGAGAAACAGGATAGTGAAAGAAAGTAAGGATGGCCGAAAATATGGAGTCTGGAATCTGCTGCTTTGTCTTGTAATTTGAGGGCAATAATGAGGTGTGTGTGTGTGTGTTTGTGTGTGTGTGTGTGTTTGTGTTTTTTTGCCAGCCTGTCCCTTCCGATTAGAGGTAACGGCGTTTTTGTCTGTCATTACTGACCTCAAAACAGCACAAACACTCTTCATCACGACACACATTCTGTGTCCAGACAGACAGACAGTTCGACAGACAGACAGACAGACAGACAGACAGAAAGGCAGGCAAACTGTGTCCAGACAGACAGACAGTTCGACAGACAGACAGAAAGGCAAGCAAACTGTGTCCAGGCAAACAGACAGTTCGACAGACAGAAAGACAGAAAGGCAGGCAAATGCGTCCAGACATCAGTGTTCACAACCTTGATACACATTATATACATGATGTCTGCGTCTGCCAATTCTAACAGTCTTTGTTTTGAATGGGTTTCCTGAGCGAGGAGGGAACTACAAGCTGCAACGCGCCTGCTGTCCTCACACAGCACCACACTAATCAACCTGCTGACTTCACTGCCTTGCTTTGAACTGACCAGAGCCAGAACAGCATCTGGCCACATGAATAATGCTGCTTTCGCCACCCGGGCCACCTTCCCTGACAACCTACAGAGCAAACGGCACTGGGGAGGGCCTTGAACTCAGTGGCGTGATGCCCTGTGAGGCCTTAGGGGAAAGAAACCAGCGAATGCCCCACTGTCGACTACTCTGCTGTCAGGGAATCTCTGGTGTTACATCCTGCTCCGAAGACATCCTACCTGGGAGAGGTTGAGGAGAGCGCGAGAGCGCCAGTGTCCCCTGACGACGTGTTCTCTCTCTCTCAGTCTCTTTCGATGCTTATTAAAGCCTTGCTCTGCCTGAAACCAGTGTGCTATGCGCTGTGCTCACAAGCTAAAGCAACACAAGCCAGTGTAGCTGCACATTTTGTTGTTGTTGGTGTGTGTGTGTGTGGGAGCCAAGAGGAGATTTATCTAAGGATTAGGTTGTGCATCTGCTTCCGTGCCTGGAACATGTGCGTAGGGGGTCGGGTTTTGGGGGGGGGGGCTTACTAGGGCTCAATGAACTTCCACACATTTTTTAAATAATTATCTAAATATCATACCCCCGATCTCTCTCCCTCTCTCTCTCTCTTTCTCTCTCTCTATCCTGTTTTTCAGTTGATCAAGCAACAGCCATCTCAACACAATACTATCAGAACACCCAACCTGTCTCCCTCCCTCTGCTGACCTCTACCTTACCATAGCAAGCCCTTCCCTCTCCCTCCCTCTGCTGACCTCTACCTTACCATAGCAAGCCCATCCCTCTCCCTCCCTCTGCTGACCTCTACCTTACCATAGCAAGCCCTTCCCTCTCCCTCCCTCTGCTGACCTCTACCTTACCATAGCAAGCCCTTCCCTCTCCC
>JACXGJ010018071.1:0-10568 GCA_016801105.1 Esox niger
GGGTGTCAGAGAGAATGTACATATGAAGAAGCTAAGACATGGGTGTCAGAGAGAATGTACATATGAAGAAGCTAAGACATGGGTGTCAGAGAGAATGTACATATGAAGCAGCTAAGACATGGGTGTCAGAGAGAATGTACATATGAAGAAGCTAAGACATGGGTGTCAGAGAGAATGTACATATGAAGAAGCTAAGACATGGGTGTCAGAGAGAATTTACATATGAAGAAGCTAAGACATGGGTGTCAGAGAGAATGTACATATGAAGAAGCTAAGACATGGGTGTCAGAGAGAATGTACATATGAAGAAGCTAAGACATGGGTGTCAGAGAGAATGTACATATGAAGAAGCTAAGACATGGGTGTCAGAGAGAATTTACATATGAAGAAGCTAAGGCATGGGTGTCAGAGAATCAAACTGTTTAGGCATGGGTGCAAGGCGAGCAGAGATGGGCCTTCGGGTGGCTTGGTTATTGTTGACTGATGCTGCCATAGTCCACAGAAGGCAGGAGGTTTGTGAACATTTGGTAGTAAACGGTCTGTCTGTTGTTCCCGTTCATTTTTAACTTAACTGGTAAACAGGAGGCTGGATGCTAGTCTTTCGGTGGCACTGAATTGCTGTTTGTATGTCCTCCTACACCACAGCCAAGCTTCTCTCCCAGAGCTGTGTTTGATGAGCAATTGGCAGGCTATAGGGACACGTGTACTTGCATCTCGTGGCAAACATACCTTTCACAAAGTCAGACACGTCAGACATGTGACTTCTCACAGAGGGGGAAAAAAAAGAGAAAAAAATCAAAGCAGCAATAAGCTTGGGATGTTAAGCCCAGACATAAGAAAGACCTGAGAAACGACTTTGGATTCTGACGGAGTCGTCATGCGCTTTCGACAATTTGCATTGTTATCGCCTGATAACCGCTGATGTTTTTACTTGGTTGTACACTTTTGCGTTGAATATGTAAAATGTAAAGCGGGCTATAACGATTCCCTTAATGATGTGGGGATCTTGCTTTTCTCCCTCACTCGGATTGAGTCTTAGTGGGCTTGCAGTGCAGCGGATATCTGAATATTAAAAGGGAGTTTCAAGCTCATCTGTAAATGTGATTTGCACATATCACACTTCTGCAGTCGTCAGGCGGCTTCATCGCCAAGCTTCTAAGCAAAGATGGGTAGAGAGAAAAAAAGAGAAGAAGAAGAAGAAGCACATATGGGGTTGCTATTGATGTATTCCATTTCTGACCTAATTTAAATCCCTGCCAACAAACTCATATGCATACTGTAGATTTGCTAAATTACAGAGAGCAAACCTTGGGCTTCTCAGAGAGACAGGTGTAAACATCATGCACCATCGCTAAATATGATAGTCATGGCAGCGTGCTGCTATAGAGCACAAAATAATTTGGACATCATTTTGATGCCTGGGGGGCCCAGGGGAATGCCCTCCAGAACCAAGCTGCCCATTGACATTCTATACACGCCAAGATATAATTATGACTGGCGGTCTTTGTTCCTCACCGGCTTCCTCACAGAGACCTAGTAATATGCTTGTAAAACAGAGGCATTTTGTCAAATGTAGGCTGAGAGATATTGTGGTGTTCTTTACTTTTTATTGTCAAGTATTCTCTGGGGTCTTGTGGGAAGGAATTGTTCTCCATGTCAACATAGTAAGTGCAGTATTAAATTGAATAGTACTACTAATAATAATATTAACACTGTTACTACTAGTACTTCTGCTAATACTGCTTATAATAATTATTAATACTTTTTCATATAGAATTATGATATATTTTATAATAGCCTAATATTTAGAATTACATTAATAATTTATAATCATTTATAATCCATACTAATAATAATATAAATAGTAAACCCACAAATAGGAATAACAATAATGTCAAATATGATTTGTATAAGAAGAAAAAAAATATAATTATAATAATAAGTCACATTCATAATGGATTCTTTGTAATTGTAGACAGACATTTTCTTCTGTCATTTTTTGCATTTATGACATACCCGAGGTACCATTATCAGATGTTACACATTCTAGACGGAATAAAATGCTCAAATATCTTGAGGGCGGTGTGTTGTCTGTGACTGTAGCAGCACTGGTGTTGTCATGATAATCCTCTCATTTGTAATGTCAGGATCAGCAGGTTATGGCTCTCCACTTCCCTGCCATGTCAAGCCTACAGACTAGCGAGGTGGATTGTCATTTCTGAAGGAATATTTTGACAGAGCCTTCACTCCACTGGGCTCAGGTCAAAGGTCAGAGCTGTGCCACATCCATTTACTGTGAGAATACCCAATCCCTGTGGAGGACAGGAGAGGCTGAGGCTCCATTCGACTTCACACACACCTCCTCACCCTCAACCAACGGTTCCCAAATCCCATCCTCCAGTTCCCCTTAACGGTACACATTTTTGTTGTTACCCCGGACAACCATACCCAGTTAAGCTCATTGAGGGCCTGCTAATTAGTTGACAAGTTGAATCAGCTGGTTTTCCATGGCTACAAGAGGACCAGAGTTGGAAAACGCTGGTCTAAATCATTCCCCTGGTGTTCGATTGTTGCAATCCATTTCAATCTTATTTCAGAACAGCATCTGGATATTGAAGAAAAAAACAAAAGTTTAGTAATACATTTTCGTTTGTTCATCCCTGTTTGTATCCCTGTTTTTTCATTCCTTATTTCAAAATGTTCTAATTGTTTCTATGTCCCCCTGGCCCTTTTGACAACTCCCATCAGATTCAGGAGAGTTGAAGATCAGGACAGGTTTTCCTTTCAGTAGGCAATCCTGCCAAAGCATTCTGCTTTATTTCACACTGTTATTCCAACCTGGAAGTCATTTGGGTCAACACGTTTAAGGGCACGCTTACTCACCTGTCAACCTCAGTTAGCTTTGCGGGTGCTGGAGCTGCCTGAGGGAGTCACTACAACGAGATGAGCCCCAGTAATCTTTGCTGACGATGCCCCCATGTCCTTGGGTGATGCTGGCCGATTTGCATCACCCATGGGACTTCCCAGCCACTCGTCACCTATAGCGACAAACTGAAGGCTGAAAACTTGTTGTCAGGTTGCTGTTATAAAATGTCTTTGTCTATAACATTTTCAGAATGCCCGTTATTACTGTACCTGCACTGCTCGAGCTACAGTCGTTAGAAATTATTATTATTAACAAGGTTTTGAAGAAGTAACAGAGCAATGGTGATCAGGACGTTCTCTGTACTATGACAAAGCCAGCTCAGTCAGGCACTCAGCCAGGATAGGAGACAAGGGGAGATTCTCGATAACAGGTGCAGAGTCTTCTATCAAAGGGACTCTTCTGTTTTAGTACAGTAGAATAAATGGAGGATGAAATCAACATGGAATTTCCAGAACCAGCAGTCAACTCTAAGTTATTTGGGAGTGGGATTGTGTTGTGTATACAACCCATGCGAACCCACCACAAAGATCAGGCAAACCATTTGTGCAATCCTATAATTATTATCTGTAACATTTAGCTGGTCAGTTGCTTACTTGCAGCAGCCAGAGAAAGCGAGAGAAAGGCAGTGGAAGCAGAGCTAGAGAGAGACAGGCAGAGAGCAACAGAGAGACATAGAGTGTGTAAGAGAAAGAGAAGTAGAGAGAGAATGATTCCTAATCTTCCAGCAGCTAGAAGCAGCTTCTTCTCATGCAGGCCAGATCAAGAATTAGGAAAAGAAAAAACCCTGGTTTAAAGGACAGTACTTTGAATGTCATTTGACAATTTCCTTTTAATTAGAACTAATTTACCGAAAGATGCCCACCAGCTAATCTTTACAGGATAATTAACTTCTATTTTCTTTACTTTTAATTAAAAAGTGGAAAAGATTTAGCTGATCCATAAAGAATTGTTCTTTTGAAATGTTCATCAGACTTCACACTTCTTTTGGCGTTGGTAATATTCAGATCCTATCAGTGGCTCAGTCTCCACTGAGTTGGAGCAATGATTTTTTATCCCTTATCTGTAGTATTAAGAAGTGCTACTATCAATAGTAGAAATAGAACCAGAGGCAAATTAGAATTGAATTAATGAGGAATTTATTGCAAAACCATCCCTCCCATCCTTTAGAGCTGAAATGAAATTGACATATTTTAGACATATCCATTTCATAGACATTCCTTGATGGGAAAATATACTTCATCTACATTATTTGATACACATCTTTTTTTATCTGGCTGTAAGATGATTGTTGCAGAAGCAATTGAACACTTGATGGACATTTTGTTGAATGGTGTATTTTCAAACATTTATTAAATGATGACTCTTGAGTACATAAGTGAGGATAGATGTATCGAACTGTATGAGGAATGTGCAGTAGACACCCAGTGATGAGCTACTGAATGAAGATAGATGCCCCCACTTAACCAGGATAGCTCCCAGGAGAAGGCTGGGTCAATGCCTTGATTAAAAGCAGGGGAATATTGAAGTGGTAAAAATATCAGGCTTCTAGTTATAAATCAGTCATAAAATATGCTCATAAACCAGTAATTAAAATATTACATTAAACAATGAACCTGTTACTGGTTCTTTATAATTAAGATGACATATGCAGGGTTTTAGCATAATCTGGAATGGTTGTATTTTTAATTATGATCTTTTTAGAAGAGTATGTATCACACATGACTGGCAGTTATTTTTGACAAGCAAACTTTTCTAAATTTGTACTCTCTATTATGGTCGTATTATGGCTGTACCATATTATGTACGGAGATGAAATATTGTATGATGTTAAAAATGAGCTAATATGCGCTAGCTAACCCCTGAATCTTTTTAATGTACTTTTATTAGTGCGGATCATTTACGCTACTGGGAGCAACCATGTTACTCTAGTGGGAGGAGCAGCCTGTAGACAGTTGTCTATGTAGGGAGGATAAAGTGAAGCTAGCTGAGCAGAAAAGCTGGCATCTGCCAAAGGCCTCAGGCCTGCTCTGAGGTGCCTCCAGCATTTTAATGGGATAGTCAAATGCCAGTATGTTCTCATGACATTCCAATTCAAATGCATTGGATGAATAAATAAGTTCGCTATTTCCCTTTAATTGTGAGATAAACAACATGCTTTGCGACTCAGCAAACACATCCAAGTCCTACTTTGTATGATCTAAAAACTAGATTGATAGTGCTTACTGTTTGTTAGGTTGTTTGCACAATGGTTATTCTGGTAGAGCAGTGATATAATACCTTTGGATTTGATGATCACTCTTCCCATCATCACAATGAATCAGCAGATAGAAGGACTTAGGTCAGACAGTCATAGCCAAATGGGTCTCTCCATCTCTCTCTGTGACTCCCTCTGCCATATCAATTATTTCTTTCTCAAATTGGGATCATAAACTTGAAGTGTCATTTTGAACATGATTTCATTGGTATGCCAGATGGGTGTCTTCACTGGAGAATCGCTATGTTTTGCCTACAACTAGTGGTCCTGTAGCCTACTGTCAATATGTACTGGTCCTATTACCTACAATCACATGCGATTATTAGACCTATTCAAAAAGATAATGACTTATAAAGGTGCTAGTTTGGCACCCTAAAGTAAGATCAAAGCTGAATCTGTTTCACCGATTAATCCCATGCTATGAATATGCCAAATGATTCATTTGTATTTTACCAAAACCAAAGAGCCTAAAATAGCAAGGCAGTTTAGATGTTCCACAGGTATCATGTGAGTGATGCTTCACAGTGATGAGGGTCTGTTTTTAATGCCTACAGATGTTTGAGGGAAACAATAGAGAATGTGCTTGAGATCGCAGGTTATGTGTGGGTGTAGGCAGACCTTGTCTTAATGCTAGTCATATTCAATCAAATATAACTTTCGGTACATTTCCTGCTACAAACTCCAGTTTAATCTCCACTCCCACCTTCACCACGATTGCAAAGGTGTTAGTGCTTAGAGTTTTGAAGCAATTTCTTTGACTGTTGTTTGTAAATGCCTGAATTAACAAATGCTGCCATTTCTAATCACCAGAATTACATTGCTTAGCAACTGGTAAAAAAGGAATTTAACAATAGCAATGCCCATGCTCAGTCACAGACGGCAATTCTGAGGACGCACAAACCAATGTTGATCCAGTCATTCAAACAAACAACAGGAAAGTGCTCAAAGAGACACTCATATAGAAAACGGGTTACTTTGGACTGCATGGTGTTGCAAAATTAGCTCCACACATTTATTTCATTACAGACTTTAAAACCTGAGAACAGGCTGTTTTCCTTCATTTGATTTTAATTCGAATGCTTTAGGATGTAGAATCCCTACGAGGGTTCCTATAACACATTAAGCCATTAAGAATTGAGTAAATGGTGTATCTATTTTATTACGGTGATCAAGGATTAAATTACAGACCACAGCCTTGAAACATATACAGCAGGCCTTCTCCTAAGCTGCCAGAGCCCTCTGCTTCCCAAAGGTCATTACAGGAGAAGAGAGCAGCACAGAGCATTTTGCCCCCTCCCTCCCCCATTCCCCCCCCCCCCATTCCCTCCCTCCATCATTCCCTCCCTCCCTCCGTCTCTCTCTCAGGCTTCTTAACACAGTAGGAAACTGTACCGGACCAGACAAAACACATATTCTGTTTGTCAGATCTGATAGAGCGGATTTGCTTCTTTTCTCCAGCTGTGTGGGTAAACACATGTGTGTCTGCTGGTAGGCGTGTACAGTAGCTGTATGTGAAGAATCCAACAGCTTTGGATCTTAAGACAAAGTCTCAATTTCCTCTGCATATGTTAGTGGCCTGCCGTGTGTGTGTGTGTGTGTGTGTGTGTGTGTGTGTGTGTGTGTGTGTGTGTGTGCGTGTGTGTGTGTGTGTGGTTTGTGCGTTACTTAACCTGGAAGTCTAAAGGCACAGTATCAGCTTTGGCACAAAGGGCCAGTCACAGTCAAAGTTGGCAGGGGTTGAGCCGAATGGCCCAACTGGGTTTAGTCTGGCATTATGCATTCATGTTTAGTCTCTCTCAGGTGCTACGTTTCATCCTCAGGCCAGCTTGGACCCATTTTCAATGGACTTTCTGATGAAAAACTGTATAGGTAGGAGCAAAATGATTTCCATGCTTCTAGAGATCTGCTGCTTTGTTCTGTCAGATTCAATTACCTGACTTCTAATTAGGAGGTTACAGAGAAAGCCTGGTTTGTGATCCGGACATCACACTGTGGAGGCTGCTCGGTAGTGGCTGGTGTCGCTATCACAGCCCAACGACAAGCAGATGGGCAAGAAAAAGCACGCCATGGAATAACCAGTCATACAAACCGCACATTTCTGTTAAGAGCTTGATTCATTTTGATTCCTTGGCTGAAATGTTTGAGGAACTATATTGTTTTGCTTTTGTAGTTTTCCGTTATTTGAAGTACAGTTACAGGAAACAAACACAGTGCTAGCCCGTATTGAGAATTTGAGCATAATTCTGCTCCCAGGTGTTGACTCGTGAATCTTCTGTTCATCATACCGTGTGGACAGAATATTCCACCTTGGTTTATAGAGACTGCATAGTGCATTACCATATCAGTCCAGGAGCACTTTGGGGCCCCTTTGATCTCTATTACACCAAGGCTATGGCTTGAACAAAAGAAAAGCTGAAATTACAGTTGGTTGACATTCAGATTTCTCTTTTTTGCGTTAGCTGTTTGACGGTAATATTTTAACTGGCTTGAAGTTATCTCTTTTGGCTGAAATGCAAGGTTTGTGCACAAATACCTGACCACTGCATCAGTAATGAAGGTTTGGTTGATAGAGGTACCCCGTACAGTATGTATGGCGGAATTCTCAATGTTTCTATGGTGGTACTGAACATATTGGAGTCGAGCCCAACATGACACGTTGTTGTTTTGTGTTGGTAAGTTAAAATGTCCAACAGACCTCTAAAAAAGTGCTCTTAAGAGGATCACCCATTCCTTTGGCCTGTTACCTAGCACCTATAGAAACAACAGCCATAATGTGGGTGACATAGGGAATGTGGCAGGATTTTAAACAGTACACAACTAAATATAGCTGGGGATGCCACTATCAGAAAATGAGTTAGGAGTGCGGTGCTAGTCGTTTAGAAAGTCATTATTTTTATCATTGCTGTCTCTGAAATAATTTCAGGTCTCTTCATGCAATGAATACTGTATAATAAACTAAACATGTGAGGAAATTGTTCAAACTTTTGTAATCTACACAGTCCCCGAGAAGAAGCCATCCAAACTCCCTTCAAGTGTCATTTTATTTTACAATATGCAATATTATTGGTGTATACTTAAGCACCTGTAATTATTTTTTATTTCAGGTTGGCTGTTAACAAAAGCATGGACTTTTGTTATGCATTTTCTGCATGTCAGTTGCACTTTTGTAAAAACATTTTGAGTTAAATTACAAATTCATGTAAAAACCATACCCATCGTTATCATACTTCCCAGAATGCTAAATAGCAGGTTGATTATTTGAGGTGTTTGTTTCTAAATCTATGTTTATATAGGTGTCATTGATTCTTTAATCTAGACAAAGATAGATATATTGTTTTTCTAAACTAATCCTGCCTCTGAGTAGTTGGGCGTTTTGCTCATGATGCTCCTGTCGAGGGGGTTTAGGTATTCTCATTAAGACAGCCACTCTGAATTAAATAAATGGTCTATATAAATTGTACTATACAGTATATAGCACTAAATCACTTGCACTATATCAATGGCAAGCTTGGCGTGTCCTGTGACCCAAGACTCTCCGAACAATGTGTTACAATGTAAACAGGTGTTACAGCATAAATAGGCCTTCAAACAAGTGCCACATGAGATATGTATGTACACTTAATGTTTTGTCATATTTACTTTTATTCAAATGCACACTGAAAATATGCAAAAAATTGTGTATGCTATTTCTTAAATCTGATCATTTCTACTCATCTGTAATGGACTGTATGGTATGTTGGTTCAACAAATATGAACTCATGTTGAGTAAACTAGAAATCATGTTGTATGAACTCATGTTGTGCGAACTAGAAATCATTTTGTATGAACTCATGTTGAGCAAACTAGAAATCATGTTGAATGAACTCATGTTGAGCGAACTAGAAATCATTTTGTATGAACTCATGTTGAGCAAACTAGAAATCACGTTGTATGAACTCATGTTGAGCAAACTAGGAATCATAGGAATATACAAACTTGGGCTTTTATGTTCACATTCTAGAAGGCACAAGACTCCATCTTATCTAATCTTTTCTGTCTGTTTGTCATTGTTAATAAATCAATGTATCTTTTTATCTTGTTATTGAACTACAGATCTTTTCTGTAGGGCCAAATAGTGTTGTTTAATTTGCCCTGTACTGAAGAATTCTTCAGCTGTATACATACACAGTCACCATTCAGCCATGTAATGAAAGGAAGAATACCAAAAGTGTATACAGAGGTATTTTCCTCTTCAGTCGCATCGTCCTCAATTGCCTAGGCAAACGTGTTTGACTCCAGTCATGCAATCTCCCCTTGATACTGGAGATATTTATCTCCCAATATCATCTTAAGCGATGGCGGAGGAGACTCATTGACTCGCTTCATGCTTCACTCTCCTTCACTCCTGGCAGAATCAGCAGAAGGCATCAGATAAGATCATAAAACTGTATCCTAATTTACAGCCTCTCAGTCTCTCTCTTTCCCTCCCTCCCTTCCACTCTCCCTCTCTCCTCTCCCTCTCCCCTCGGTGTGTCTATTAGAGAAGTGTGTGCTAATTCGTTTCATGTCCAGGGCTCCTGCAGATGTAGCCCTGCTACAAAGGAGTCATTTAGAAACCTAATGAAAAGAGCAAGCAGTTTGTGGAGATCAGGGGTCTTTTATGAAGCTCCGCACAGGAAGAAAGGGAAACAGGAGAGGCACACCAGACCTAGTTTTTTTAACTGAAATGATTGCTTTATTAAAGCTAAGGAGCTCCACTTCCTGCTACAATGGAACAAACACAGAAGAAGGTGCTCAGAGGATATCAGTGTAGTATACGTACATAGTCTGTCTATCAGAGCCTCAAATATGGCATGAGAGGCTGCAGTGTAGCTCAAGTGTGACAGTCTGAAAGAGATGAATGTTCATATCTACCAGGCACTGACAACGCCACATTTGATATGATTATTCACTCCCAGTTTAAAGACGCACACACAGAACGAAGGGAAAAAAGTTTGGAGAACGATTCAGGATTCTGCAGGACTGGCAGAAGTGTATTTTCAAAATAATGGACTAACCTTAAAGTTAAATGAATTCAATTTTTTTGGCTTTGCTAATTTCCCAGAGACATTGTGGGTATTTTTGGGAGTGGATGTGTGCAAGAAGAAAACATTAATAGTATTCGGATGCAGGGCAAAATGTTTTCTGGACTAATACAATTCAGGTAGCAGTACAGTAATTCCATCAGCACCAATTGATTGAAGCAAAATTGTAATATGCAAATACCAGAAGAGATGTGCAGCTACAAGGGAAACTCTGAAATCATTTAGATTTAAAGAAATAATATTGCACAGAGGGGGGAAAAATTAATCACACAGAAAAATGTCCCCTTTAAGATTGCACTGGTGTATTACCTGGGGGCATGGAATG